>MU735635.1:11476-21555 GCA_026770625.1 Nicotiana glauca
GCCAAGTGTATGATTTATGGCCCTCATGAGCTAATTTAGAAACCTTTTGGTTAGAATAAATCGAGGTGTGCTGTGCCGCACGAAATGACAATTGCATGGCCCTCATTTTCATTCCGTAATGATCCTTAGAATTCGGGAGGACTGTTTAGCAAATTTCACAGCCTTCCCCAAAATAATAATACGCTAGATTCTTTAAGCACGACTTTAATAAAATTACCTCCTTAAACTCGGGTGTGCATTTCATGCGACCCAAATCAAATCCCAAAACGTTGAATAGAGTATGCTTAGGATTGCGGGTGCATTTCATGTGACGCAATCCGAAGGCACGCTTTAAACGACGTTCATTTTCTTTCAAATAAATACATATTGAATAAAAGCAGTTAAAAGTAAAATTGGCACATAGGCTCTTTATGTGATAAAATTAGATAACAGCTAAATCCAATAGTTAAGCGACCGTGCTAGAACCACGGAACCCGGGAATGCCTAACACCTTCTCCCGGGTTAACAGAATTCCTTATCCGTATTTCTAGTACGCGGACTGTGAACAGAGTCATCTTTTTCCTCGGTTCGGGATTCAATCGGTGACTTGGGACACCATTAATATCCCAAGTGGCGACTCTGAATAACCAAATCCTATTCCGATTGTCCTTTAATTGGAAAAACCCCTTTACTTGCGGGTGTAGTGAAAAAGTAGGTGTGACACCCCTTCTCAACCATACGCTGAGCTTTAAGAAAAGAGATAACTCTACTAGGAGTGTGATCTAAAGTACCACTCCACTCAATACGCGGAATACCTGGCATAGCCAGTGTCACGGTCTTGGCGTGACAATCAAGAATAGCAAAATGGGGCAACAACCAGTCTATGCCCAAAAGAATGTCAAAATCCACCATACCGAGTAACAATAAGTCCGCTCTGGTCTCAAAACCACGAATTGTAACCAAACATGACCGATGAACGCGGTCCACAACAAGAGAATCTCCCACAAGAGTAGAAACATAAACGGGGGCACTCAAAGAATTCTGGGGCACACCCAAATGCGGAGCAAAGTAAGAAGACACATAAGAACAAGTAGAACCTAAATCGAATAGAACTGATACACTTCTATAACAAACCATGACAATACCTGTGATGACAGAATCGGAGGCAACAGTCTCATTACGGGCAGGTGGGGTAGCAACTGTGGTTGTAATTAAAGCCTGAGAACTCTGCGGGGTGCGCTGTGGCTGAGAAGTCTATGAAGGTGCACTCCTCCCAAAGTCTAGGGCAAGACCTCACCACATGGCGTATGTCACCACAATCAAAGCAACCTCGTGACTGAAGTGGCAGGGGGAACTGTGCAATATGGGTACTCCAAGACCCCTGAACACCTGCAACTCTGTGGGAACTCTGAGATGCAAACTGAGCTGGCTGACCCACAAAACCTCTACCATGACGCACCCTGCCTCCAATCCACGAGGTCTGCTCACTCCTCTATACTCTCCCTCCTGACCTCGTTTGTCCTCTCTCTCCTGGACCCACCTGTCCTCTACTCGGCGAGAGGTCCTCACTACCCGCTGAACTCGGACCACAGGTTGTGTCGCCATGACACCTGGAACCTGACCAATGGAAGCTCGCTACTCTGGAGTGGGGACGGTGGAAGTATGGGTCCATCCCCCGATCTATGAAGTAGTCGATACAACCTGAATCAATCCGACCTGAATCAATGTACCAAACATGCTCAGGAACTGTGCCAAAGTCTCCTGAAGGGCTGGAGTAGTAGTAGCTGTAGGCGCGTCAGGTTCCTGAACTTCGGCTGGATCTGTTGGTGATACCTCGGTGGTAGCTTGTGCAGGTGCTCTGGATGCACCACGTGCGCATCCTCGACCTCTCCCCCGGCCCCGACCTCTGACGGCTGCAGTAGGGGGTGCGGGTGCCTGATCATCTCGAGTAGCACGTGTCCTCACCATCTGTGAGAGAATAGAAGGCAGAGGTTTTTGGATTATGATGTCAAAAATATCGCATGACAGGAAATCAAATGAAGTGAAATTTTCCTAACGCTTATATAGCCTCTCGTAGATAAGTACAAACGTTTCTGTACCGATCAACGAGACTCTAAACAACCGGCCTGTGTTTCGTGACTCCTATGAACCTAGGGCTCTAATACCAACTTGTCACAACCCCAGTTCACCCTCCATGAACATGTCATGATGGAACCTAGTTCCTACGACTAGGTAAGCCTAACAATGTGAAAGTTTAGCAACTTAACTTACGGAATAAATAATTTAAAGCTAAACATATTTAAATAATAACTACAAATAAGGCCGCTAGGCCTAAACGACTCAAAAGAAATGCAGAAGTTTACAACTCAATCCCAAAACCCGGAAACTTACGGGAACCACAAGCTAACAGGAACATAGTACACTGCTCTAACTCCAGAATATCTAAACAACGGGAAAAAAAAGGTAAACTAAATACTAAAGCTAGAACAGAATAGGGACTCCTGATCTGCGTACGCGAAAGATATACCTCGAAGTCTCCGTGTATCTCCTCGCCTCAAGGATAGTACGCCTGAGTAGAAGTACCTGAAAAATTTGCACATGAAAAAAAAACATGCGCAAGAAGGGCATGAGTACACCACAGCAGTACTCAGTAAGTGCCAAGCCTAACCTCGATTGGGTAGTGATGAGGAAGGTCAGGGTCCTACTGAGACAAAATATAATAATAATAATAGATAATAGTACAGTAACCTGACAGAAATAATAAATACGGCAGTGAAATATGGCAGGTCAACGAGGCAATAACAACTACAAAGACAGAGTAAACACAGTTCAATGTCAATGATACCAATGAGGGTCTCCCAACCCCGAAATCACTAACGGAGCTAACAGAACCATCAGATTTCCATTCCTAGGTTGTCTTCACACTGTTCTGGTTACGGACCATTTTTCAACTCTTAAGCTCTCATTTAAGGACTAAGTGTCCCAAAACACTCCGTATCCTAACACCGAATGTCCCGACAAACCAAAATATTATAAATGAACTTAGGGGAAGCAATTAATGGGGGATCGGGGCGTAAATTCCAAAAACGACCGGCCGGGTCGTTACATACTTATCACCTTTGGGGATGTGCTCGCTGGTCGAGACTCCTATTCTGTTAGTGTCATACCTTGAAATAAGAAAGAGGCTCGGACAAGTTACTAAGCTGGATGATCTTTCGGGTCCCCGGTACGTAGCCCCCTCCTTGACTCGAGTTGTCTGCTCGGGTACACAGTCTAAAACAAATACCCAGGTTTTGAACCTAGAATAACTCAGCCTCATGCTGGATCCCTAGTAGGAGCGCTTGCTTGCATCATGTGCATTTTGACTTTGGGTACTCAACACATGGGTTGGGTCCGTCTAAGACAGGTGCATCCAAAATAACAGACCATCTTGATGCATCATATGTGCTGCATGCTACATTTATTCAAGGCTAAAAGGGTCATTTGACGGACCAATGATAGTTGAGGGCAAATGAAAAAGAAAAAAAGAAAATAAAGTGAAGTGTGAAGATAAAGAAGTTGGGCCCAATTATGTTGTTAAAAAAAAGCTTGAAAATTCAATAAAAAAAAAAGATTTTGCACATTTTCATCATTTTCCGAAAATTAGAAAATCAAAAAGAAGAGAAAAAGAAAATCCAAAAAGTTTTTGCATGTTTCATCATTTTTCAAGAAAAAGCAAAAGAAAAAATATGTTTTCTCTAAATTAGTTATTTTTTTATTTCTTGCCCGTATCCAATCTGTTCGAACTACGCATACCTGATTCTCGTCTTTCGGGACATGATACGTAGGCAACCCACATAGAGTCCGGTCTTCCTAGTAAATCTTAGGTTCTTGGCTTTGCGGGGTCTTAGCCAAATTTTGCACTTCTAGCCATCTTTTGGCCAAATAAGTCATTTTGCAAAAATAGTCTCAGGCATATCTTGCATGTGTCTAGTAGGAAATGTTATTGCCTCACGTATTATTGGTCTAAGTTTTCTCATAGAGGTATGGATTTACTTGCTATAGTTTGAGCATGACAGATACCCCATGGCTACTGCATTTAGAAGTTGCTTAAGGAGATTTTTATTTTATTTTTATGTCGTATTTACTTTCTAGTTTTGTACAGCAATGTCAAGTCTTTGTTATTGTATTTTCTGCTTTATATCTCAAAAAATGTATTGTAACTCAAAAATCCAAAAAAAAGATGTTGCATTTTATATTTCCGTCATAAGTTTTCCTTAGAATAATAATTCTAGAAATGAGAAAAATTTGAGGTTGTTTTTCCTTTAGGCAATTAATATTTAGGACTTAAAATGAATTATTTTTATGTTTTCCTTTAGTATATTAGGACCAAAATTCAAAAAAAAAAAAAAGATAATTTTCTTTTAATACCTCTTTAAAAGCTTTCTTTAAGGTGTTAATTCCAAAATCCAAAAAGATTTTCCTTTGAGGTCTCTTTGGGAAATTATTGAAAAATAAAAAAGTTCTTTTTATTTTCATTATAACTTCAGGATAATGTACATAGAAAATAAAAATACTTTATCTTTTGTTTATCATTAGAATTTCTTCTTTAGGCAATCAAAATTGAAATCCAGAAAATCATTTTGTTTTATCTTTTGCATTGCTTGTTTCGAAATATTGCGTTAGGATATCAAATGAAAATTCAAAATATGTTTCTGTGGTTTATTCTTCTCATTTCCATCTTAAAAAAAAGAAAAAAAAATTAAAAAATATCTTTCTCTTCAAGAGTTTTTCCTTAATAGAGTATTAGTTTCAAAAGAAAAAAAAACAAAAAACATGTTCGTTAAGCTTGAGTGTAGAATAGGTCATAAAACATTAAGTTTAGAAAAGTCAAAAAAAAGGGGGGGGGGGAGGGATTTGCTTATTTTATTTCTCTTTTCTCATTAGAGTAGTCATTAAAGAAAAAGGAAAAAAAAAGAGAATGTCAATTTGTTTACTTTATTCTCGTTGTTCCAGAACTACACAAAGATCTAATTCATGCGGGGTCATGATACGTAGGCAACCTACGTAGGATTCGATCGAATCATTTTTTTATTTATTAAAAGGAAAAAAAAAAGAAAAGAAACAAAAAGAAAAAAAAAAGAAAAAACAAAAGAGAGAAAAAAGAAAAAAAGAGGGTTAAAATTATGGGACGTGAGAAATGAGAGGAAAGAAAAGAGTGATAATTAGAAGAAAAAAAAATGAAGGAAAATGATCAAGCAAGTGCTAGAAAAGCAAAAAAAAAAACAATGTTGAAATGAACAAATTGAGATGATGCCAAGTGACCTTGTGACCCTCAAATTCATTCTAGAACCGTTAATTATTGCTAGGTGCATTGCACGCAATGTGACATTTTTAGCTGTTAAATGCCCTAATGCTAACAGGATGTCCCCATTTTGTTTCTTTTGTTATCTTTATTGAGCAGAAGGGTGGTTGGTTTGTGGTTCTTAAGGTAGCTCATCCATACAATACAATGTCAAAGAGCAAGGAAATCATAACTGGCAAAGGGTTGAACACACGTGTTACTGATCCATCTAAGGGAATTGTTGAATCAGAATCTGAGTTGAAAGAAGAGGTTTTGAGGTTGAAAAGACAAAAGGCTGAAATATACCAAGCTTAGATTAGTGGGTGTCCTCCACCATCAGTTCCCGATGCCCAACACTATGCTCTAGAACCAATTTTCAAGATCTCGGGTCCATACTCTTACGCTCCTCATTTTGAGTCTCCTGGTGATACTACAAAGCGTGCTAAGACAATGGAGCAAGATGAGATACCTAGAAAGCTGAAAGTGTTTGAGATGCCAAAGTTTAATTTGTACGATGGGTGTGGAGATCCGGTAGCCCACTTGAGGGTTTATTGTAGTGAAATGAGAAGTGTTGGAGAGAAAGATGACTTGTTGATGTCATATTTCAGTAAGAGCTTGACGGGGGCAGCTTTGGAATGACATAATCATCAAGATATCGGTAAGTGGCCTACATTGGGCGATTTGGCACAAGATTTTGTGCGACGCTTTCAGTTCAATATAGAGACTGTCCCAGACCGTTCCTCTCTATCTCAGATGGAAAAGAAGGACAAGGAAAATTTTAGGGATTTTTGGCTTAGATGGAACAAATTGCTCGAGACAGTCCTCCCATTGATAGAAAAGATGTTGCTGAGCCCCGCCAGCGACAGGATCCAGTGGGCATTCTTGCTAAACGTTTTCCGCCTCAATATCGACCTCGCGAATATCCTTGTCATCCTCCTCACTGCTACTTATCTCCACAGAACCCCCAAAATCGTACATCACTTTCCCAATACCCCATCCACAATGCACCACCATATGCTCCACATCCACGAGGCCCACAATGGCCTGTACCACGTCCACAAATGTCTTACCCACCCCCACAAGCCTATTGAAACCCTCCTGCATCAGGTTTCAGGCCCAATCAAGCATTTAAGAATGAGAGGTTGTAGAGAAAGAAAACATTCACTCCATTGGGAGAGTCATATGCCAGTCTATTCCAGAGGCTAAGGAATTTGGACATGTTGAAGCCGATTCAGATAAAACTGCCAAACCCTCTTCCAAAGAAGTTTGATTTTTCTCAAAGGTGCGCATATTGCTCAGATGCCCCAGGGCATGACATAGAGAAGTGTTGGCACTTGAAAGGAGCAATCCAGAAGCTTATTGATGCATGTGACATTACCGTGCAAAATCCAAATGCAGTAGCTACTAGCCAATGTTCACAATGAGATGGATATGGAGGACATGATTTGTGTGGAAAAGGGATATAAGAACTACTCTGAGATCCTAAGAGGGCCACCTACCGCAAAGCTTTCAGCGCTGTCACTCTCGGTTTCAGAAATTGATCATAAGAACGAGCCGACTAAAGGGACCCAAAAGCAATTTGCTAAGGACAATGCGATGAAGACTTGTGAAAGTTCCAGCAATGTTGATGTTGAACTCAGTGGATAAGATGCCGTGCTTGGTAATTGGAAAGACGCTCCATCTCTTGGCTAGCTAGAGAGGAGTCTTGGTGGTTTATTTTGTTGTCATTTCTGTTGTCTGGGTTATTTTCAGGGTTGTAATCCGGATATTATCTTGTGATTCAAACCCTTCTTTCCTTTTATTATGCCTAGTTTGTTTTTTCGTAGTAACTCGTTTAGTGTTGTCTAGGGTTGTTCTATGGTTGGAACCCTAGTTTAGTTTTCTTGTTTGTTGTTCAAACCTTTTTACCATCTATCTAATGCAATTTTCTGTTATTTCTAGTCATTTTGTTTAGTTCTCTTTTCCTTATAGTTTTTTTTTCTGTGTTGACTCTAGTAACATGACATGCACGCGTAATTCTCAGCCTGGTCTTAATAGTTAGTTTAGTCATGAAACAATGAAACAATGTTGAAGAATGTAGGGACATTTGAGGGAAATAAGTAAACGCATTTTGAAATCATGAATTGTGTGAAACTGGGGCAGATATAACATAAAGAAACCCTATTGAAATGGATCATGTCACACCGGTTTGAAGCTAAAGGCAAGTTTGCCAAATTGACAGGGGTCGTTCGTGGTAGGCAGAGTGAGAGTGTTGTCCAATGGAGCTTTGTATTCAACAAATGTAAAAAGTGAATGTGTGGATATGGTTATCAAGTTTGGTACAATCAAAAGATGTTACAAATGTTTTCCTTGGTTTGTTTAATTGTGAAGTTTGCACTAGGCATGATTTGGAGATTGGAATGATGAAGGCATTTTGTTCTGCTATCTAAAAACTTTATCCTTCGTTACCCCTTTGAGCCTTATTTATTTTCTTTCATACCCCTCATTTGGAATCAGTAGCAAAGATCAGGAACACAAGCGTGAAAGATAAGTGAAGAAAAAGAAAAAGAAAAAGAAAAACAAAACAACAAAAGAGAAAAGGACGAAAGGAAAAAAGAAAAGAAGAGAAAGGGGAAGAAAAAGAAAAATGACAACAACAAAGTAATTCCTATGTCATAAACTACGTTCCACTTGATTCCGAAAGGATACGTAGGCAGCCTCTCTCTAGGGTTCAGTCACACCAACATAAAAATCCAAAAGTCCCCAAGAAAGAAATTGGGGCAGAAGTTGTGGTTGTTTTAAGAAATCCGATTCCAAAAGTTGTAAGTTTGAACCTGTCACACCTCTTTTTTTTACAGGTTACACCCTCGGAAGGGTATAAAGGGGTTTTTTCCAATTTAAGGACAGTCGGAACGGGATTAGTTATTTAAGTTTTCAGAGTCGCCACTTGAGAATATAATGGTGTCCCAAGTCACCGAGTTAATCCCGAACCGAGGAAAGTTTGACTCTGTTACAGTCTGCGAACTAGAAATCCGGATAAGGAATTCTGTTAATCCGGGAGAAGGTGTTAGGCACTCCCAAATTCTGTGGTTTTAGCACGGTCGCTCAACTGTTGTATTTGCTTTTATCTGATTTCTCTATATATCCCAATTATGTGCATTATTAATATTCTGTTTTATCCATTTTAAAGAATTGCAACGTTGTGAAAATGCATTTTTTGAAACACACCGTACCAGTATGCATGTGGCTTTAAATACATTTCGACTTCGTTGGGAGTAAGATTTAGGTCACATAAATGTACACCCATACTTGAGAATGTATGTTAAAATCTCGCCTAAAATATCTATGTCTTATTAACTTTGGGAAAGACCGTGAAATTCGCTAAACGATCCTTCCAAATCTATGTGTTTTATAACAATTAGTTGAGGGCCCTGTGTACTTTAGCTTATAACGAGGCTCGTCTCATTGTATTTTTAAAGGTCCAACTTAGGTCGTGCTATGTTTTCTATCACTGTTTTTTCCTTAATTAACATAATCAGGGTGCAGTTTTGTTGTATATTTCTTTCACATCCAGGCCACTTCATGTTTGGGCCTGGAATTTGGACTGCTTTAAAGGGAGTGCACAAAGCACATAGGGCTACTGGAGGCCCAATTTATAATTACAGCATCAATTCTTATGGGCTTAGAAGCTATCCAAATTGAATCTAGTTTCTTACGCCTGGTTACGTTCAAATTATTAACCAAGTTCTAAACAGGTTTAAACATTCTTTACCAAGCTAATTGTATATGTACACGAGTATTACACTTCAGTTTCAACACTCAACTAAAATTTAACACCGATTTCTATTCATATATAAATGTTTGGCTATCAAAATTATCTCAGTTTAATGGTATTAATAGAGATATGTGTTCAGTCAGGTTCAGAACTATCTGATTTTATTTTGTTAATTCTGAAATTGTTAAACTAACTATTCAGTTGACATATTTTGCTTCATTCATACTTAATTCGTGTTTCATACCAAGTTTTTGAACTTAACACGAGTTTTAAAACTGATTTAACAACTCAGAATCATAAACGAAAATGTAAATCTAATTACTTCATGTTTTTCTCATTAACAATTACTGATTCGTAATTTAACTAACAAAAGTACTTCAATATTTTATATTAATCTCTTAGTTTCAAAAACAAATGGAAATCTATAAGTACTCAATTAGATTTTAACCAATTTTTACCTACGATTTAGGTGATCATTTTTTAACTTTGCATTATTCTACATGAATATCTAAACTACTAGAATGTAAATCAGAGTTCAAAGTTCATGCAGTCCCCAAGTTATACATTTGATCCTAACAAATTACATGATTTCTATGTACTTCTCACTATAAATGAAGCAGTATTGAAATACAACAAAGTTTTGTGTATATTCTTATTTCTCTAGAACTTTGATTACATCTTCGAGAATCAGTGGTGTACCTGGTCCAATTGAGAAGAGAAAACAATGAGTTCTAGGGAAGTAGAAGGCTAGGAAGATCAGTAATAGGCAGCAATCCAAGTATCAACAACAATGAGTGCAATATAACATAGCAATAAACTCGATTTCAGAGTAGAAGACCCGATGAATTCAAACAAATGATGAAGAACAGCGATCAGACTTAACAGAAAACCCAAGATATCACTTGAGCGGTAGTAATGAAACAGTAGCACTATATTTTCAGTGTATTTTCAGATTTCAAATATTCTGAACCTCACTTAATTTTCCAACCCCTTTAAATGTGGCCTAAGGGGCCTATTTATAGA
>MU735636.1:5700-22396 GCA_026770625.1 Nicotiana glauca
CACCATTCTTGAGTTCGCCCGACCTTTTTACCTCTTATTTACATAACCTCCCATCATAAGTTATCAAAATTTCTCAGAATCTTCCTGTAAATCCCCATATTTCAAATTATGAATCATTAACCACATTCGCACGACCGATCTCTTTGTTGAACAACCAATATAATTCTTTGCAGAAGCTTCGCCAACCAAGCAACTGCTAACCTGCTCACGTGAAATAACCCACCTAGGGGAATCACCTCCCGATATCTTCCCACGCCGCTGCACGGGGTACATTCCCTATGACACCAATAGCCCATCCTGAGTCTGAGCTCACCTTCCAGTTGCAAAAGTCCATTTGCCCCTTTCGGACATCAATTAAACATGCGGCAACATCCTTCCAAATTCAGGGTTATGATGTACCCTCCTCCATTTCAAACGGCTCATTTCCACCATATCAATCTTCTGCCGCATAATAATCTGTACTTCACATCATACCTGCAGGCTTCAATCACCAATCATTAAAATCCCCAACTCGATCCAAACTCTCTTTAAGAGACGTAATCATCCTACTACCAAGCCCATATGAAACACCCGCCACTCTCCCACTTTGGTGGAACTCATCTCTTTAATTAACCATTCGACCTTGCTCCTCATACTTGGCCTCTTAGAAGTTTTAAGCACCACCTGATACTTCCACATGTCCTTCCTCTTACTTTGCTGCTCAATTGTTTCCTCAGATAAAATCTACCTTTGTGGCACTTGAACCCACCATTGTTACTAATTTTAAACCTTTCCAAAGGTCATCTTTATCGACCCGTTAACATTAGAAATTCAGATTCGATCTTAAACCACTGCACCATGCGATATCCGACAGTCGTAGCTCCAATACTAGTTCACAATATCCTGCCATAAAGGTAAATTATAGCAGATTATAGCATCGACAAACTTAGTACGTCCAATTAGGACGACAGCACCCCAATAGAGAGGAGAACTCCACCACGTTTGCAATCACCACATTTCATTACTTCCACCAGTCCATTTCTGACCATCCTCAGTTCATTTGACTTCCCCTGCCGGGAATAAAATACCGAATCCCTTGATTACACACTGAGTAAACCTCCCTTCAATTCATTCACTGCCCAACCCGTGGGCATACGTCCCACCAACACAACAACCCTACGGAATAATTGCTCATAAGCATCATGGTAACATGTTCTTAGCCTCAACGCCCGTAGAAGTTGTGTTACTGAGTTGAAACAATAGAATGTCCCTCCAAAATGCGACTATAATGGTCCAATCAACTATACCGTGGAAAATCATCCAGCACCACATTTGTAGTGCCATTACAATCCTTCAATTTTCGATTTATGACAAGCGCTCGCGTCGTGTAAGATTGAGTGAGAAGGAATCAAAGGCATACGCCTCAAAGGAATCAAACTGCACGATAAGGAAATCAAGAAGGGAAGTACTCCTAACAGTCCAGCAGCCTCCCGAGGATAAGTACAGACATCTTCGTATCGATCCGCGAGACTCTACTAGACTTGCTCATGACTCGTGAGACCGACGGGAACCTAGTGCTCTGATGCCATGTTGTCACGAACCAAAATCCACTAAGGGTCGTGGTGGCTTCGGACACCTCAGTCAGGCCAGCCAACTAACTTATCAATTAATTCCTCTTTTAATACTTTTGAAAATCTAAGGTTTTTCCTTCCATTTTTATAAATAAAAGTTCACTACTAGAATTCAAATTTAAATAATAATAGTTAGAACAAATCCATTGTAAACCCTCCTAGAAACCCGGGTGTCACAAGTACATGAGCGACTACTGATAAGAGAAATAAAATGCAACATCCGCCCGAAATACAGTGGGCGGAAAATAAATACAGTACATTGGAAAGAACTACTCTAGCTGCGGTCGCCTCAATGATGCAGCTCACCTAGTCCCAGCGTCATCCATGCTGCTACACCCAATAAGCTGCTAGAGGTGTATATATACCTATACAACAAAAATGCGCAGAAGTGTTGTATGTGTATGTAATCAATGTGTACTCAGTGAATATCCCGCCTAATCCCGAAGGGGTAGAGAGAAGATGGCCAACTCCGACACTCACTAGAGGTCAATTACCAATATTTTATAAGTGCGAGAATAATCATGGATTTGTATAAAAGTTCTGATTGTGAAGCCAGCAAACAGGTAAACACCTTCAATAATAAATCAAGGGCTTCTAAAGTCTGTTCTTTATTATCTTATGAATTTTTGTCAAGCCACGTAGGGCCAATTCCACATTTACAAATTTCCAAGTAATAGATAAGAATGCGCAAATCATGACGAGGTCGACGGCCCGCTCCAACAAAATGTAAATTGTGCACTGCCGAGGGTCGAGAGGCACGAACTATATATGCATCTATTATCACCGAGGCGTCCGGCCCGTTCCATAATTAAACACATATCCTGCTCGCGAATCATCCATGCGACGCAGGCACACATGAAGTACATGCTCAATCAGTCAAATAAGAACTTATCAGAGAATATTTATTCAAATAAAACCAATTCTCCTTTAACAATTTAAGAAATGAAGTTTAATTCTTTTAAAAATTTACTTACTAATTAATTGTGAGTTAAGCAATTCAAGCTACAAATGTGTTCACAATTAATTCACGTACACATGCTTTTGGGTCCTATCTACCCGGACAATAGCATAATAGTAGCTACGCACGGACTCTCGTTACCTCGTGCGTACGTAGCCCCCAAAAATAGGATCACATAATCAATGACTTCACCTATGGGGTAAATTCCCCCTCACAAGATTAGAAAGGAGACTCACCTCGCTTCGAAGATCCACAACTGACATTCTACATTCTTTCGAAGACTTGCACCAATGCACAATGCTCCAAAACTAGCCAAAGATAATATAAATCCATTAGTATATGCTAAATTATACTTTACAACCCAATTTATAATCATTCCTAACCCCAAATGAAAAGTTGACAAAAATGCCCTCAGGCCCACGTGCCCGGAATCTGAAATTTCTCGAAGATAAAGGTCACACATGACCTTAGGAACTCAAATATACAATTTTCTCTTAATTCCATACTCAAAATCGTGGTTAAATTCCAAGAATATGATTTTCTAGGTTTTCCACCAAAACCCCAATTTTATACTAATTTCCATGCTTAAATCCATGTATAAACCTTGTATTTAACTCAAAGCTAGCATAAATTACTTACCTCATGAGAAGTGACGAAAATGGCATCCCCAAGCTGCTCCCCATCGACTCCAATGGAAGAAAATGGGGTTGAAATGAACTCAACCCCGAACTTAAAACATCCTCACTGCCCCAGCTGCTTCCGCTTCTGCGGCATTTTGTCCGCTTCTGCGGATGTCGCTTCTGCGACTTTTAGCCGCTTCTGCGGCTTGGGCTAAAGGGGAGCGGGCCGCTTCTGCGGTCTGGGGGCCGCTTAAGCGGAACCGCTTCTGCGATCCCTAGGCCGCTTCTGTGTTGCCTGGGCTGCTCCACGCCAGCCACTTCTGCGGCTTCTCCTTCGCTTCTGCGGCGCTGCTTCTGCGATCCCAAATCCGCAGAGGCGGAAGTACTAGAAGCAGCAGCCCATAGCCTTCTCAAAAATCAAATTTTGATCCGATAACCACCCGGAACTCACCCGAGGCCCCCGGGACCCCAACCAATCATACCAACTAGTCCCAAAATACATTACGGACTTGCTCGAGGCCTCAAATCACATCAAACAACGTCAAAATCATCAATTGACCTCCAATCCAAGCTTTATGAACTTTAACTTTTCAACTTCTACTTCTGATGCTTAATCCTATCAAATCATGTCCGATTGACCTCAAATTTTGCACACAAGTCATAATTGACATTACGGACCTACTCCAACTTCCGGAATCGGATTCCGACCCCGATATCAAAAATTCAACCTCCGGTCATACTTCTCAAAAGTCTTCAAATTTCTATCTTTAGCCCAATGGCTTCAAAACGACCTACAGACCTCCGAATTCACTTCCGATCGCGCTGCCAACTCCATAATCACCAAACGGAGCTATTCACAAACTTGGAATCCCAAACGGACTTCGATAACATTGAAATGCCCTTCAAGCCAAACTTAAGAAATTCCTTCTAAAATGCTAACTTCAACAATAGGCGCCAAAACGCTCCTGGTTTATCCAAAACCTAATCTTGGCATACGCCCATGTTCGAAATCATCATACGAACCTGCTCGAACCTTCAAATCCTGATTCTGAGGTCGTTTACTCAAAATTCCAATCCTGGTTCATTCTTTCAACTTTAAGCTTCTCAAATGAGAAATTTCATGTAAATTTAACTCCAATCTTCCTGAATTTAGGTTCCGACCATGCGAACAAGTCACAACACCTGAAATGAAGCTGCTCATGGCCTGAGACTGCTGAACGACACGCTAGGGCTCAAAACGACCGGCCGGGTCGTTACAAGTTATATAGAAGGTAATTATATAAAATGTTAAGCATTGAGGGTAATATAGTTTACTATATAGCATCGGAATGTAATTTTTTTTTTTAAATTTTAACTTTGACTTGGGACCTTCACAGTTATAATCTAATATGATGAGATGATGATGATTAAACTTAGAGGAGGATAGTTTGCTCAAATCGGTTAACTGGGGCAAAATATTCGAACCAGTGGTTAATGTGTCCTATAATAAAATGGATTCTATCAGATCTCTGGCCTTCCTGTCTTAGCTCCCAAGATGAATTAGGTCAGGGGCATTTGCATTAAAATACCTAAACGAGGCTATATACAAAATTTGAGCAAGATTAGCAAAAACTAAGAGAGAAAAAAAAATATTTTTTCTTCTCTCTTTCTTTTTTTTTTTGGTTTGATTGAATGTGTGGGTGTAATTGAAATTGGTTGAAAATATCGAACGAGGCTATATAAAAAATTTGAGCAAGATTATAAGTGATTTAGACTGGTTTCAGGTAAAAAATCAAGCCTAAAATCCAACTACGACATGTGTATATCACGTTGTATACCGTGTAAATCACTGTATATCACATACAAGTTTTTACGGATGTCTTTGTATATAACTTTGTATATCGTATATACAACACAATTTGTTCATGGGCGCCCATGTATATCACATTGTATATCTTATATATAACACAAATTTTTATGGATATACATAGATACATATAATATACATGAGATATCAATGATATACATAGAGATATACACGGGTTACTATATAGGATAGACATGTGGAGTCGTCTTGAACTTGAGTTTTTAATTTGAAATATGTTATACAAAGAAGTAAAATAAAATTTTAATAATCTTTTTTGATAAACACATTATTATTATGTTATACACTATGGTATACAAATAATATAATTAGTAATTACTGATCAAAAAAAGAAAATAAATTTTTGATATAGCATGTTTAGTTCTAAAATATAAAAATAATATATGTAATTCTGTAACTAAATAATATTTTGGTATACCAAGAAAATTAATTTTTGATATACACAAAGAAGAAAAACAAACTTATATCATCTATTTTGGTATATACATGTATGATGTGCTATACAATGTGATATACAAATAATATAATATTTTTACTGTAATATACATTGATATAAAGGCAGCAATAACTATGTATATAATTTTATAATATTGATATACAAAGAATACTATTATTTATATACAAATAATGAAAATAAAAAATTACCATACATGTTGATATAGACAAAGAAGAAAAAAAAAGTTGTGATACACATATTATTATTGTGATATACATTTATTGCCTATTTGATGCTGATATCCATAACTAGAGCTATTTTCTGTCAATGGGTATGTTGTTGTACCATGCCAATTATACACATATGCATGTATGACATGAAACATTGAAACTGGGAGGAGGTATGAAGATGTTAGAATTATTTTTCCGGACAAAGTTTTCAATTTCTTGGAAGGGACTTTTATTTTCTTTTTATTGACTGTTGACGAGAAGGATTTAATAAAAATAAGTTAGAAATTTATTTTTCAAGAAAACGACCAACTTTGATCGATTTTTTATTTAAAACAAATTAAAATAAATATTAAAAACCAGCCAAAATCGGTCGGTTAATTCGACCAGTTATTTTAAAAAACCGACTGAATTCGGCCGGTAATTTTATTTTTTAATAAAAGCGACAAATATTGGTAGGTTATTTTCATGCGAAAATACAACTAAAGAGTATAAATTAAATAAAAGACAGTCTTAAAATAAAATGCACCAATAGTCTAGTGGCAGAATAGTATCCTGCCACAATACAGATCCCGATTTGATTCCCAGATGGTGCATTTTTTAATTACATAAATAAATACCGACCAACTTTGGTCGGTTTTTTCGGTAATATTTTTTTGAATTTAATTGATCGACCAAAGTTGCTCGGTAATTTCCGGCTAACTTTCGTCGGTATGCCCTTCTGACCATTAAAATACCGATCACACATTTAATAGTCGCATTTTGGACGGTTATTGACCATTACCAAGCTACTTTGGGTTGTTTTTTTTGGACGGTTTGTCCTGAATTTCTAGTAGTGTTTGTGTCATAAAATGCTCTTCTTACCTGGAAAATGGTAATTACAATTAAATTTGAATTGTGGTTCTAAAAATATGTGATTTATTTTAATGCTAGTTGTTAAGCGATAGATGCTAAGCGTGAGTCACGAAAATGAGATAAGAGCTTGAGGACAATATATTATGCAAATCGAATGGCCGTGAATAGGAGTCTCGAGTAGCAAAGTACAATAGGGCAACGGACCCTAATGAACATATTACTTCATACACTTGTGGAATCAAAGGAAATGACTTAAATGATGAAGAAATCGAGTTAGTATTATTGAAAAAGTTTGGAGAAACACTGCCAAAAGGAGCTATGTTCTGGTATCACAACTTAGCTCCTAACTCTATTGATTGATTTTCTATGTTGGCGGATGCCTTCGTGAAAGCACATGCCGAAGCAATAAAGGTAGCCACGAGAAAATCGGACGTCTTCAAAAAAAAATAAAGGGACGACGAGATGTTGAGGGAGTTCGTGTCCCGGTTTCAAATGGAAAGGATGGAATTACCCCCGGTCTCCGATGACTGGCAGTTCAAGCATTCACGTAAGGTTTGAATGAAAGAAGTTCGATATCATCTCGACAGCTAAAGCAAAACTTGATCGAATATCCAGCTGTGACATGGTCAGGCGTGTATAATCAGTATCAGTCAAAAGTTATGGTCGATACGACAAGCTGGTAGCCCCCTCGGTCTTAGTTCACCCAAACAGATTCATAGCCAAGCCCCCGAGGGACACAGACCGGGGATCGAGATTCACCAAAGAGAGATATCACCCGTACGTCGGAGACAAGAGGAACATTTCAAGGCGGAATACAGCTCGGAATGATTGAAGAGTGGATCGAGGCCAAAGATCCCGGGGATTCATGGGCAAAACTGGGTCTGACAGGCACTTGGGACCAGTGGAGGCTCCCAAATTATCAGAATACAACTTCAGTGTCGACGCCTCAAGTATCGCCTCAGCCATTGGCGAAATTAAAGATACTAGATGGCCCAAGCCCATACAGACAGATCCTTCTCATAGAAACCCTGACTTAATGTGTAAGTATCATGTTACTCACAGTCATAAGATAGGGGATTGCAAACTGCGTAGAGAGGAGGTAGCCCGACTATACAACGAAGGGCCAGGCCAAGAACCATTTCTGAGAAAGAGATGCAAATAGGAAGAATGAACCCAAAGAACCTCAACATGTCATTCACATGATCATCGGTGGAGCCGACGTCCCACATGTACCTATATTCAAACGTACTAAAGTATCCGTCACAAAGGAAAAATAGTCTCAGAGCTGTGTGCCCGAAGACGCTCTATCATTCTGCGGCAAGGAAGCAGAAGACGTCTCCCAGCCTTACAATGACGCCCTGATAATCTCTATCCTTTTGAATACAATTCGGGTTAAATGCGTTTTAATGGATCCAGGTAGCTCGGCAAACATAATCAGATCAAAGGTCGTGAAACAACTCAGCCTGAAAGATCAAATTTTGCCTGCATCCAGGTGATAAATAGCTTTAACATGGCAAGTGAAACAGCGAAGGGAGAAATTATCTTGCCAGTAAATGTAGTCGGGACCATACAAGACACCAGGTTCCATGTCATCGAAGGTGACATGAGGGATAACGCACTCTACAGAAGGAGATGGATACACAATATGAGGGCGGTGCCTTCGAGTCTCCATCAGATGATGATGTTTCTGATAGATGAAGGAGTGAAAACAGTCCACGGAGAACAGCATGCTACAAATGAGATGTTCGCAATCGAGGAAGTTGCACCAATACCGGAACCCTTGACCTCGGAGACATCAAACTCCTAAGGTAAGCATATGTCTAAGAAGTAGTCTCAGCTCCAAGCCTCGACATAAGCAGTATAACACAGGTAACCCCCAAATTCTTGAACCTTCATTTTCGAGGCTGCCAAATCAACTGCTCAAGAGAAAGGTACACCTGGGAACGAGATTAATCCCCGCACTTAGGAAAAAACTCATTTAGTTTCTTATTAATAATATAGATCGCATCGCTTTTCCTCGTTTATATATGACAGGGATTCCGCTCGAAGGATAAACAAGTAAAACAATGAAAGCTTATATAGATGATATGACTGGTCAAGTCCCTGTGCGTAGAGGACCACTTTTATTCATTGGCAGGAAATAATCAACATATCGGGGCAATACGATGCAAAGCTAAACCTAGAGAAACGTTCCCTCGATGTTAGTGTGGCCGAGTTTCTCAGCCTTTGTGGTATCAAATCGGTGAATCATCCCTAACTACGTTAAGGCTCTCGGAGATACCATGACCATGGTATGCAAGATCTCAGAGTTGTTGATAGAGGAACTTACAGGCTCAGCACAATGGAAGCTCTCAAAGTCTCGTGATCTCGAGAATACCCCTTCCTACACAAAGGCCGTAGGTTGTAAAGCATGCATTGCACTCTTTTTCCCTTAGCTCGGATTTTGTCCCAAATGGGTTTTACCGGCGAGGTTTTTAACGAGGAAACACTTATATGCTATCGGAGGAACGGTCAACAAGTATTCAAGGCTTCTTTTCAATCAACCTTGAATACTGGGGGGCATCACCCTCAGAGGTTACATTTTCGGGAAAGATATTTAACGCCTAAGAAGATCTCGATAGGAGAACGTTGTAATGGGCCAAATGGTCAAACGAACCATGTCCATATAGAATAATTGAGCCCCGAAGGCAAAACATGTACCCATGTATCAACTATTTAAAAAATCATTCTGGTTATATCTGTACGCAGCAAAATTAGAAGACTTAATTTTTTGCTATCAAGACATTTTGGAAGCCTTCCCTGAGACCCCAAGGGTGGAAGGTCGTGACCGAGTTCTTGGCCTCAAGGCTCGTAGAGGTCCGACTCAAAGGAAGCAAGGTCCAAGGTCGGGATAAAGGAAGAAATCTCCTAGGCGCATGGCTACACGTGACATGTCCGACCTATCTAGAGCTTAATGAGAGGTCTTGCGTCAAGCCGTCCCATCATTGTAACCTTACAATTAATATACATGTACTTTACCGAGTCCTCTCGCCTATATAATAGAGACTCACCCTACCTTGTAAATGACTGATGTTTCTCCACTTCTCCACAATGCAATAATATCTCTCTCTCTCTCTCTTTCTTTCTCTTTCTTCTAAGTTACTTGTCTTCATCGACCTCGAGGTCGCCTTAGCACTTTATTGTTTCTCCATTTGTTCTTCATTATTTAGCTCAAGATCGATAGTATAGAGCCTTATTCACTTATATCTTTACCTGTTATCCCCTTCCCGACTACCCTCGATAAGCCCGAGATAGCCTCGAGGCTCGACTCCGAGGTACCTACTGGCCAGCATTTCGCTCGGAAAACGTTCCCTTACTGGTTCGATTACTGCTTTGGCTAACTCGATCTTTACCGTCTTACTTCACGTTTTAGAACTAATCACCCTTACAAACTAGCTCGGGAATAGATAACGTATTTTTAGAATTCCATTTACAAATTTAATTGTTGTTACCATTTTCACGGTAAATAGTTTGGCGCCCACCGTAGGGCTAAAAATATTAGTGATTATTCTCTTGTTCGTTTCGTCACTTGAACGTACGATACCTTCCACACTTTTTCTTGCCCAAGATCTTTCGATTTCAGGTTAATGATCAGCTCGATAGGGGAAATCGAGGCCGGTAACCCCAAAAATCACAAAGAAAATAGTATGGTCGTTCTAACGACTGGCGCGACACCACAGGACCTTGATAACGCATCTAGATTGGTTCGAGCGGATGCAGATCTGTACGCCACACAGCAGGGTAATGAAGTCTCACGCACCGATGTCGGCACGCAATACGCTAACCAACAGGAAGCCAGAAAAATTCCATCCCGGGTAGAACGGGAAGTTAACCTTCGCATTATTTTTGAAATGTTGTAGGAACAGCATTTGGCTATCTCTCAGCTACAGAGCCGCCCGGAGACTCTCAAGGCAGCTACACCCAAAATATCTCCTCACTTCGAGCCAGTACCCGAGGTATCGGGCAACGACGAACCGACAACCTATCCTATAGCAGTGAGGATGTTGGAAGACATTATCGTAAAGATTTAATCATGCTCGTGAAGATTCCTACAGCAACCGTCTCCCGAAGATACAATCCTGGAACTTATTTTGTGAATGTCGAAAACAACAAAATCCCCTAGGAGTGACAGGACCTCAAGTCCTCACAGGCGCATCACCACTTACGCACGCCCGTCCAGGAACGACAACCTCCAAAATGGAGAACTCGGGCCCGTTCGGATAAAGAGATTTGAAGAAACTCCCTCGAAGGAAACCATGATGCAACGCCATTATTCGGCACCTGATCTCGAGGACCCGCTCACTATACTAGCACGGTCTGTGGAAGCACATGTCGACGCCATCAAAATAATGACAAAAGGGCCCAATGCACCGAATGCCGGGAGAAGAAGAAATAAAGTATCATGGGAAGCCGCACCCCGCTCCCCGATAGGACAAACTCAACCTCTCCCTATCCCGAATAGTGGGGCGGCATAAGCCTTCACACAAAACCCAAACAAAGCATACTCGACGACTCTAGAGCAGTTCAAGCGAAGCTTGGTCGAATATCCAGTCGAGGCTTAGTCAGATGCCAGCAACCAACACCAGACCCAAGTCAAGGCCATGGACAACCCTCGAAAACCTCCTCGAGTTTGGCATATCTAGGCAGATTCCCAATAGAAAAGCTAAAACTGAATGAATGGAGCCATCATCCACACGGCATGAACGGAAGAGACGATTCGAGGTACAACATTTCTCGAAACAATAAGGTAGTAGCCCGAGGACAACACCCTCGAGGAACCTCCAATGGTACCAGATTCAACAAGACGCAGCCGCTAAGGAAACCTTGCCTGATAGAGCTAGACTTCAATGTTGCGGTTCCAAGCATAGTGGTCACCATGCGCGAAACCAGGAACTCCAGGATGCTCGGATCTATCCAACCAAAAACCTTCTAGGGAAATCATGGCCCGCCACGGGAATCACGAGGCGCTCTGAGTTACATACCCAAAAGAGAAGCAACTACACCATGTAACACAGGTCCCCACAAAGTGTCGTCAAGCGAGCAAACCCGGATACAGCTCCACAAATGAGAGAAAATCGGACAAAACAAAGCCAGTAAGCCTCGGCGTGTCTTCACAACTGTTAAAGTATGGCGGAATCCCACGAAGATTCGTAGAACATAGAATGCAAGTGCCCATCACCAGAAAAGGA
The DNA here is from genome assembly GCA_026770625.1 of Nicotiana glauca. Classification (NCBI taxonomy): domain Eukaryota; kingdom Viridiplantae; phylum Streptophyta; class Magnoliopsida; order Solanales; family Solanaceae; genus Nicotiana; species Nicotiana glauca. The sequence continues at coordinate 17,499 of MU735636.1, forward strand.
CGGTCCTAGGGAATGCTCCCAAAAAACACCCTCTCGCTCAAGGAAAAGGATGCCGAGATTCCACCTCGGCATCGCATTAATATATTGGTAATCCTTTCTTTTATTTGACTTATTTCAAATAAAACATGCATTTATAAGTACAGGTGGATCGGCCAAAATTATACCGACGATGTCGGGCCGAAAACGATAAGACGATCAGGCACAACATCGCTCTCGAGCCGGACCTCTTATAGGTTCCCAATGGTGATTATCGCAACGACCAAATCGATCCCCCTGCAGGGCTTGCCCGGGATAAGGCTAATACGTCGAGCGACACAGGGCGCAGACGCTTTGTACGGACAACGTCGAATACATTGCCCGGGACGCGATTCCGACCCTGCTCCTCCAAAGGTGTAAAAACACGCAAGGGCAAAGCATCTAGCTACAAGCGACAAGAGGAGATCCCTCGCCTTATGCCCATGACCGGCGTTGCCCTCAAATAAGGTCAAAAGTTAAGGACAATCACATCCTCGGTCAGGCCTGGCCGGACGAGGAAGACGACTGCCGCGGGGCTTACTTCCCGGAACGCAGCTTCCTTTTATCATTTCCTTTCCTTTCTTGTTGCTAATCTATTTTCAGGCAGCCACCTGATGTATTCAGTAGCTTTGGATCCCGCTCGAGGATTCGCGGCCACCACGGTGCTCGCCGGGCATTCTTTCCTCGACCGGGTTTTTAATAGGAAGAAGGTTACACCAACAAGATTATTAGCAGGACTGCATATCCCCGGGGAAGGGACCCGACGAGATCGTGATCCTCTCTCCCTTGATATTTTCCAATATGGAATCATACAAGCACATCGGATAATTATGGAAGTCAGACCCCACAACTCTAGGGCATTTCAAGCAAAGATGGATTAGGTACCCGACCAAAGGCTGGCTGAGTGACCACATCCGGTGTCAGCCTCGAATCAAAATCGTGTGGAACCATCCGGGAACCTCATCGGGCTCGGTATATCCGATCAGACTCCTGGCAAAGAAGCTGATGCAAATTAGATGGAGATATCACCCATGCACAATAAGTGAAAGGGACAACTCGAGGTACAACCGACTTCACAGCGGCAGCGAGATGGCCCGAGGGCAGCATCCTCGAGGAACCTCCAACGGAACTAGGTTCAACACGGCGCAACTGGTAAGGAAACCCCGCCTGGCCAGCCGCGATATCCACATCGCTACATCAAATATCATGATCACCATAAGCGAAGCCGGAAGCACCGAACGGCCCGGACCCGTCCAACCAAAACTCTTGCAAAAGAAGTACGACTCGGCGCAGGAACCACAGAGCGCACGAGGCCGCTAACTTGAGAGAACGACGATTGTGTTGTTTAATGCGGATTGCCAACAAGTACCATCAAACGATCGAGAAGGAAGGAGACCATGAAAAGTAAAGTCGACAAGCCATAATGTATTGCCATGACAGTAAAAGAGCGACGACACCCTTCAAAGGCCCAGAAAATACAAGGAGAAAGTATCCACCGTCGAGACGGCGGACCCAAGAAATGTACCCAATGAATACCCCTAAATCCAGTGGGAGGGATTCCTAGACTCGACCTTGACCTCGTAATTAACACGCTGGTAAACTCCCTTTTTCATCATTTATCTTATAAAATTTGAAGAATAACCGTAAATGTAGGCGATTCAACTGAACATGCCAATAGTGTCGGGCCAAAGCCGATAGGGCAGTTCGGATCGATGAACCAAATCACCCTCGAACCTCAAGCCGTTGATAGATTCCAGACGCCGGGTGCCACAACAATCAGGAAATCAGCTTCCTTCTATACAACTTGCTTTAGTTCGAATCAGGATGCCGAGCTCTTGAAGTGCGGACGTGTTATTCGAATGACAACAGGCACGATGCCCGAAGGTGATATCGGCACCTCTCCGCCAAAGAAGACGGGACCCCTCGGCAAGGATGAGACTCAGGCATTCAACGAAAAGACACGCGCGACGGGAGGAAATCCCTCACCGTCCAACCAGCCGACGGCGCCAGCACCAAATCTCGAAACGGTGCATGCGTAACCCGCTGCAATGAAGAACCACTCCACTCATTCAATTGTCTTTTCTCTTTTTACTAACCTACATACAAGAAGTCAGCCAAGGCATTCATAAATCTCGAACTCCACTCGGAGATCCGAGGTCCCTGCAGGATCCGATGCGCTCTCTTTCCTTATCCGGGTTTGCGACCCACAGGTCTCACCAACAAGATTATTAGCAAAGTAGTGTGCTCTCTAGAAAGGGCTATGACGAGATCGTTGGGCTTCCTCCTATAGGCGAATGCCGCGCGACGATTTTCTCTTAATAGAGCGTTATGTCCTCTGATGGGCCAATAAATGGCAAACTAGTCCTCGGAACAGGACCATACAAGCAGGTCAGATAATCGGGAGAGCCAAACTCGTGAGGGCCGAGCTCATGCCAATGAGATAATATGTATTCAGAGCCTACATCTGCACCAGACAATATGAAATATATTTTCGGCATCTTCATCACGGCCTATATCTGCTCCAAGCAACAAAAAATATCTTCTCAGCATTTCGCGTTTTGAAAAAGATTATTTCGATATATTTGTGGCAAATGCTTCTCCATTAAACAAATCCAATACAATCGAAGGCTTAAACAATTTAGCACCCCCATGACCCCAGGGTCGGGGCTCCTGGCTCACGAAGCCCTCACGATGCAGCTCTAAGATTACAAAAGGTGGCACTTAAGCCTAAACTGATCCGATGTACTCGGAGACATAATATGAGCAAGTCGACAACTTGCGCAACCCCAGGGTCGGAACACCGGGCTCATCAAGCCCCCAAAAAACAACTTCGAGCTCATGAGAAGCTGTCTTCAAGGAAACTCGATGACTCAGAGGCTATCACCAATCACCACGTGCTGGAAAATCCAAAATTGTAAGACCCTAACAAGCAGCCTCGGTAAAACTAGATCTATTCTCCATACGTTGTAAGACCTCAACAAGCATAGCAAACTGTAAGACCTCAACATGCATGAAAAATCCTGCAGTTTAGGCTATACGTCGCATTTGTAAGAATCCCTAAAAGGCATACTGTCATGACCCAAACCGGATGGGCCGCGGCGGGCACCCGGTGCCTTACTCAACCGAGTACCAACGTATCATATTTTTCTTATCATACTATCATGAGTAAATGAGCCAGAAACCCTTTCATGAGATAACAAGAATAAAACATAAGGGAATACTCAACATATGACGACCCAACCTGATATACAAACTTATACATGTGACATACGCGACTATAAGGACGACACGACCATTTGTAAACTCAAACATAGGCCGACAAGGCCACACATGTATCCATAAACCTGACATCTGTCTACAAGCCTCTAAGAGTACATAAAATCATAAAGGTCGGGACAGGGCCCCGCCATACCAATCAATACATATCCAAAGCATACCGACCAAATAGGCAACTCCAGAGCAAGTGGAGTGTACCAACACCTTCGCTGAGCTGATAGCCTACTAGGAGGACTGTCAACCTATCAATCGGGACCTGCGGGCATGAAACACAGCGTCCCCGGGCAAAAGGGACATTAGTACGAATAAAGTACCGAGTATGTAAGGCAAGAAAGCATAAACAAGAATAGTAATGTAAAGAGAGATAGAGGAGATACAACCTGTAACATCTTAGTGCCTCTGGGGGCTGCTGACATGAAATGCATAATACATATATATACTTAACATTTTAAAAAGCATACGCCTGTGTGGGCATCATCATCATCATATCGTACCCGGCCTCAAAGAGGACTCGGTAAAAACGTACCCGACCATTATAAGGCTCGGTAGAATCGTACCCGGCCACGTGGAGCTCGGTAAAACCCAACTGATCAGTGGTTGCACAATAGGTGCCATACCCGGCCGACTATAGCGCGGCTCGGTAGAGTAAAATAGCTACTATATATAATGCATGTTAGACTCATGGTCACGTTCTAAACCTTTCAAAGTGACATAAGGTCATTACACCTTGGATTAACATTATAGACATCATACCATCAATATGAACCTTAGTAGGATTTAAGGATCATACATACTTGTTTAGAATAACTTTATAAGGAAAGAACAAAATGGACAATCTTAGTTTCTAGGAGTAGATCCATCATGAATTAACGTACTGTTTATGTTCATGTCACTTTAGATCATGCCAAAAGAAAGAAGTAAGTGCCTTAACATACCTTAAACCCGTTGATTCCTTAATCCCTTCCAATCAACTCTTCAAAAAAATCAACTCAATCCATCATAGTATAAGGAGATTCAAAATCAGTGCTGAGCAAAGGCTAGGTCTATGACTTAAGCTAGTAGCTCATTTACGTAAATTTGGGCAGCATCTCCCTTGTAACAAGGGCCTCCACCAATACCATATACCAACAACAACAACCAGAGAAATCCATCAACATATAAATGTCAATAACAAGACACCATATAACAACAACAAGTCACAACTACTTTACGACGAGCGGCAAGCTCCAATTGGAATCCATATAACTCATATCACCCCTTATATACTTCTCACATTAACGTAAAAGTATCATTAACATGATAATGAATTCATTCATTAATGATTCCATCCTTATAACATATATTTATAATTAAGGAAACAATCCACAACTCCAACTATCTTCAATTACTAACTTTGTTCACTAGTCCATGTGTACTCCATCCATTTAACTTAATCAACTTCAAGATAACCTTAAGCACATACAAGAACACAATACACATATCTCCTACAGTAACTTCAAGTCGAAATCCAAGTTATAAACAGCTTACAACAACCCTCAATGGCAATACAACACCATAGAAGTGACTTAAGCTAATCCAAGTATATCTTGTAGTTTATCATCCCTAAA
>MU735636.1:22449-32636 GCA_026770625.1 Nicotiana glauca
ATCAAAAACTTGGAATTTCATCCAAATACAGCCCACAACAATCCTTAATGAAAACACAACCTCAAAGAGGTATTATTCTTCACTTTTGATGTTGAAATATGGCGTAATCAATTTGCAAGACTTGAAATAACCTAGGGTTGATATGAAACCCATGAGAGAGTATTTTACAGAGCATAAACCACTTTAAACAACCTCCTACACGAGCTGGAACCACCCAAAATCAGCAACAACAAGAAGAACAAGAAATTTACTAGCGCCACGAAATTCCCGACACTTGATTTGTGTTGTTTGCCCTTTGTTTGGGTCTTGGATCATGATAGAACCTTGAGAGAGTGTTTCCAGGGTTCTAAGGTCTGAAATATACTGAAAATCATGACTTAAAACGGGGTTGAGGCATCTTATATATATCCCTATGTCTTAAACCGCCTATGTGGGCCCCATAGAGAGCTGCTTGGCGCAGTCTCGCAAAAATGCGAATATCTCTCTAGTCCAATGTCGTGTTGATAAACAGTTTAATGCGTTAGAAACTATACTCTTAGATCTTCAATTTGGTAGGTATATCATCACTTGATTCCAAGTATATTGGGAGAAAAGTGTATCTATATTTGACCTAAATTTCAGCAAATTTATAAATGTAACTTGTGATGACCTTTGCCAACTCTTGTTCCACAACTTTCTTGCCTTCAAAATGTATAAAATGAATATTATACGACAAAAATAACTCATAGAATAACCTCCTTATCATGTTAAGAACCCTTGCCTCACCCCAAAGTACATGTTATAACATTCCAAACTTGTCGACTTTCGATGAAACTTATTTTCTTCAATTGGTTTATCTTCTAAGATTTCCAACCCTCTTTGTACTCGTTATTCATGATCTTAAATATTTGTAACCTCCAAGGTAACATGATTAACTTACTTTATTTTCTTCTAAATATAATCTCATTTCCGAGGTTACTTCCATGACTTACGACGTACTCTCACGTATGAAAACTTGGGGTGTAATACATACCCTCGGTGTAGATGCCTAAAACTGTTTCTACGGATCAAAATGGCCCCAACCAAATGCATATAACCCGGTCAAAATGGCTGCTTCAGCCCAAAATACGCAACTCGGGGATGCTCGATTGTTGCTAAAAAATCCTCCAAATCTACTTTGGAAAGAACCGGTTAAAACAGTATTCCCTCAACAGGAAAAAAATGAGTCCCGACCACGTCAGCTCCAAAATCGCAAATACGTCGATCTACTCGACCTATGAGCTATGAACCTTCTGAGTTTCTTAAAACATCGCCGACTACGACTTGAAATCGAGGTTCTTTCAGAACCGACGACGGGTCAGGCAAAATACTCAATAAGACCTTAATGAGAGTAAATAAAGCCTACAAAAAGCCTCCGGGCCTCACATCAAAAGGTCTCTACGACCATACAGCGTAAGTGCCGTTGTCGCCGGCTAAGCAAGCCTTCGGGACTCATATCAAAAGGTCTTTACGACCATACAACATAAGAGCCATTATCACCAAATTAAAAATTAACAACTTGAAGATTAAAGTGAGCTTGAATCGTAACCTGATTCGAAGAACGAATCAAAAATAGTTAACCTAAGCAAAGCCTCCGAGCCTCACATTAAAAGGTATCCCCGACCAAACATCATAAGTGCCATTGTCGTCGGCTAAGCAAGCCTCCGGACCTCATACTACAAGGTCTGAATGCCTAAGCAACAGAAAGGCCACCACCACTGACCGAGGGCTCAAATGAGATTTAAAGGTCGATTACAGCTTGAGCCGCAACGCTACTCAGAGACTCCCAAAATCATGACATCGATGCCATTATCTCCAACCGGAGACTCCGAAAAGATTAAAGGGTCAATTACAGCTCGAATCGCAACGCGACTAGGAAACTGGACCCAGAAAATTTCCAAACGCCCAAGGGCAGAAAGTGAGAATTATTAGCACCAGTCCAAAAGGGTTCAAGGGTAAGTTAAGCTCGAGCCAAATCCCTACTCGGAGACTGAACCCGAGTGCAATTCAACAATAATACGCCTAAAAGCATAGCCCAAACAACGCTATCAACGGTCAAGACAAATCTCAAGGCTGCACGCCTGCAAAACTGCTTTAGTCCAGGAGCACAAAGGGTCATCACCCTCCGCCCATGTAGGCAGGAAAAAGCTGGAAGGCCAATCAAATATTGATCCGTAACACGACTCGGGGGCCAGTTCCACAACAGGTCTACGTGATCGACAACAACAAGAGAAAAAAAGGTACAAAAGGAATAATGCTTTAAAATTCTTCGTATATTACACATGAAAAAACATTCTCCACCAAAAGGCATGCACTGCGCGTGTGGGAAACTAGGTAACGAAATGATAGAATCTATATTTTGTACCAAAGGGCTACATCCCATCAAGATCGCACTATGTAACGCCCATCAGGAGTGACCGAGCGTCGCCATCGTCCGCCCTTGCTTGAGTCAATTCCTCCGAGAGAACAAAGCCTCTTGCTCCAACCTCCTCGAATACTTCTCTCCTAGATCCACTTCTCAAAATCAAGGGCTTGCCTCAACTCAGATTGAGCATGAGCGGCCTCCTTTATGCAAACTGCCATCTCACGATCAGCCCTAGTTCGGCTTAACTCCGCTTCCGCCCGGGCATCCATTTTCTTGGCCCTGACCTTTGAGAGGTCGTACTCAAGTCTCTTGATCATATCCGCCTGAACTTTGGCATTACCACGTGTCAAGTTAAGTTGGACCTCGAAGGCAGGGATCCTAGCCAAGTTACTGCCATCTCTCGGCCCGGAGGTCGATGACTCCATCTCTTCTCCAGAAAATTGCTGCCTCGCCCAGAAGAACCGCTCGATATCTACGAACAGCGAATCCGGCACAAATGAGATAGGAAAATGTCACCTCGGGTACATATCAGCAGGAGAAAAGCAACATACGCATATACCTTGATGGTCTACTCCCCACCTAATGCGAGACATATCTCTCCACCTGCGTTTGTCGCAAGACAAATGGGTCACCAACCTCTGAACCTAGCTGGGCAAATCATGAACTTGGCCTGGCATCCACGAAGTTGTTACAAAAAGGGAAATAGCATTAATTACTTGGCTGATTTTTTCCATGAACAAAATCTAAAGAAGCGACAAAGTGCCTCACTTACGAGCGTGATTCCACTCTTCGGGGAATAGCAGAAACTCCATAGGAATAATATTTGTCATCCAAACTCGGACAAACCGACTGGCCCACTCTCGATCTCCGTATTCCTCATCGTCAACGATGAAGGTCGTGGGAAAATGACCCCTCAAGGTTAACAGTCTTCGATGGTGAAAAGGCCGATATAGCCTGATAAGATGATCGAGCGTGAATTCAAGTCCGGCTTTCTCCGCAAAGAATTCCAGCGTCAGCACCGTTCACCAAAATGATGGATGAATCAACACCAGATTAACCTGATACTTAAAGCAAAAATCGAGCACGACCTTACCAAGAGGGCCAAATGCAGAGGGGTATAGGTACGGAGTCAAGAGCCCATCAGCAGAGTCTGTGATGCCTTCATCTCCCTTGCTCCACCCGCAGTATCGCTCCCTTGCTCCACCCGCAGTATCGCCTCGCCATCTCCAGGTGTTCCTCTCTTATCAAGGACACCATCTCCAGAGCGAAATCCTTCTACTCTCCTGCGCCGGGAATAACATTCTCCGCCCTTTGCCATATCGGTTACAAGGTGGTCGCCATGACTTTGGAAGTTCTAGCAAAAAAAAAAAAGCAAAGAAGCATCGACGCTTTTTTGCTCTTTAAAATATAGGGAGCCCTATGCTGAAATAGAAGAGCAGCTACTAGAAAATAGTGAAGTCTCGCAACTAGGCCGAAGCCACCCCTCTTATATACAAGAGACAACGGCGAGTCGCTTGCTTGATATAAGCTCTAGGAAGCCAATGGCCTCGATATGAACCGACGGGCCGAGGCCCGGCCCCGGAAACGTCCTCAAGACAACTAAGCTCGATGGACCGCGCGAATTATCTCCATGCTCCAGACAATCATTTCATATTTGGAGCCCCCGACCCCCAAGAAACAGGGCCACGATGGGCTCCAAATCCCCAATACCAGATGCAAGGCATGCGCCGGGGCTCGCGATTCCCACTCGGGAGGAGTAAACCTCAGGATCTTCGATCTCCAAAGCTCCACAAGGCCCTAAAGAAGCGCCCCAAAGATAGGCAAACTCCTCAAATAGAAGCTAGCCTTACACTCTATGAAAGAGTTATCCCCATCAAAGTCAGCAGGGCTCACCAAGGCACTCGAGGATGACCTACATCCGGGGGATAATTCCCGAAGGCCTCCGAATTCGACGCGCAATCTCCAAACAAATTAGCAGGCCTCGATAGCTCGACCTTATCCGATCGATCCTCCATCGGTCCGAAGTACGATAAAAAGATTAGAGAAAAGCCTTGATAATCAGCTGGAGACCAGAACAAGCTATCATGGCAGAGTACGATAGTCCATAAAACAAAAGAAGGCATTCAAAAACCCCAAGGGGTGTAAAAGCAAACAAATGCCAAAAGGGAAGCAGAAGTATATCTCATGTAGCCCGAAAGGACTGTCTACATCTAGATCAATAAGGGCTACGAGGTACCCGAAGACAACCTACATCCGGAGCAGTACCCTCGGAGACCTCGGAATTCAATGCGCGATATCCGAATAACTCAGAAAATTCTTATAGCGCCAATCCATCGGACCGACCCAAAGTTATCCCGAGAGATGACAATGGGACCCATGTCGAGCGGCAAGAAATCAGGGCAAACACTTAGGTCCAAACTAAATATCAGCAATCAACAACACAAAAAAATATATTCAAAGGGCCTCGAAGAGCATGAAGGCATACAGAAATAGAGCAAATTCGAAAGCAGAGATATACAAGACACACCGTCCGTCACAGAAAATTGTGCCGCAATCCAAATCGACAGTATAGCATCACAAAAAGTAGCTCGAGGAGTTGAGTGTCAGAATCATTTCTCATCACTTTATCATGAGAAAAGCGGAGACTATATGTACACGGCAAAATCAGAAGACTTGATTTTTTGGTATCAAGGCATTTTGGAAGCTTTCCCCGAGACCCCGACGGTGGAAGGCTATGATTGAGTTCTTGGTCTTAGGGCTCGTAGAGTTCTGACTCGAAAGAAGCAAGGTCCGAGGTCTGGATAAAGGAAGAAATCCCCTAGGCGCATGGATACACATGACATGTCCGACTTATCTAGAGCTTACTGAGAGGTCTTGCGTCAAGCTGCCTCATCTTTATACCCTTACAATTAATATACATGTACTTTACCTAGTCCCCTCCCCTATATTAGGGGGACTCACCCTACCTTGTAAATGAGTGATGTTGTTCCACTTCTCCATAATGCAATAATATCTCTCTCCCTCTCTCTTTCTTCTAAGTTACTTGTCTTTATCAACCTCGAGGTCGCCTTAGCACTTTATTGTTTCTCCATTTGTTCTTCATTATTTAGCTCAAGATTGATAGTATAGAGCTGTCATGATCCAGATTTCCCACCCTCGGGAGTCGTGATGTCACCTACTTGTAGAAGCTAGGCAAGCCAAATTTTATTACTCTTTGTTAACAACATAATACCTCCTTAACAATTATTGGTAATAATATAAAAGCAATGAGATTAAATAATAAGCGGAAGTCTTAGCATTGTATAAAACTGAATTAGAACGGGTAGACTGGTGTCACTGTACTCACGAACTGCTAAGAATACTAAATACAAACGTCTGAAAGAAAACATAAACTGTTTGTCTCGAATACAAGGAGATAAAAGACTAAAAAGAGAGGATAACAGAGACGTTGGGCCTGCGGATGCCTTCAAGGCTACCTCGAGTCTCGCTGGGCTGAAGGCATGCTCCCACACTAATGCTGCTGCTGCTGGTCGAAACCTGGATCTATGCAAAAATAAAGCAGAGTGTAGTATCAGCACAATCTACCCCATGTGTTGGTAAGTGTCTAGCCTAACCCCGACGAAGTAGTGACGAGGCTAGACTGGACTACTACATAAACCTATGAAATTATATATATATATATATACACACACACACACACACAACGGAATCGAAGTAAAAGACAAGTAAACAATATGGGAGGGGAAGCATGCTATGGGGACCTAACAGTTTCTAGTATAAATTGACTGATATGAATGAAAAGCGCAACTCATACAATAATAAGGAACATAGATCAACAAATGCACGACATCACCCTTCGTGCTTTTACTCTCGTCCTCACCAAGTAATAGCATATCAAACGTGCATGACATCACCGTTCGTGCTTTTACTCTCATTCCTCACATATAATCAATAGAATCGGTATGGAATGGCACATCGTGCGGCACGGCATCACCCTTGGTGCTTTACTCTCTTTTCCTCACAATAAGCAAACAATGCACGACATCACCCTTCGTGCTTTACACTCTTTCCTCACAAGAAACAAACAATGCACGGCATCACTCTTTGTGCTTTAACATTCTTCCTCACCCAATCAACAATCACAAACAAGGGCAAGGGAAAAAATAAACAATAATGGGAATCCCGGCAAGGGAACACAAACAAGCAATTAAAAACCCGGCAAGGGTACAACATCAATAATCTCAACATCCAGGCAAGGGAAAATATTTAATAATCAACAACGCCCCGGTAAAGGGATAGATCATTAATTTTTTTCTTTCTTTCACTTTCATCTCATAGTTCACATTATCACTTGAGCCAGTGATCCAAAGATTTACTCATCTCATATACCTTCACAATTTGTATTTCAACTCGAGCCAACACTCCACAAAGTTTAAAAATCACAATTCCTTTCACAAGCTCATTACAACATATAGAAGTCATCAATTAAGCATGGAAGGTGTAACAACATCAAAACTATTTGCAAAATAAGGACCCACAGTCATGCCAAACACCAATCTATAGATACTCGTCACCATGACCATACATCGTACTCGACAATTAGCAAGGAGCAAATAATACTCATCTCCTATTCCCTCGAGCTAGGGTTAAATCAAACACTTACCCCGATGCCGTGAACTCAATGCAAGCCTCAACTAAGGCTTAACCCCGTGATTCTACCTCCAATATGCTCGAATCTAGCCACAAATTACTTAATTGCTTTAATAAACATTAAATGAATCACTTTGAATGCATAAAAATAAATTTTTCAAAGTTTTTCCCAAAAATTCCAAAATCGCCCCTGGGCCTACGTGGTAAAAACCCGAGGTTCGAACCAAAACCCGATTACCAATTCCTCCACGAACTCAAATATGTAATTTGTTTTGAAATCGGACCTCAAATTGAGGTGCAAATCCTCAATTTTTAGAAAACCTAGGTTCTACCCAAGACCCCCAATTTCACCCATGAAAACCATTGATTTTAAGTGGAAAACATGTTAAATGATGTTAATGATTGAAAGAAATGAGTAAAAATTAACTTACAATTGATTTGGAGAAGAAATATTTCTTGGAAAATCACCTATGCGTGTTTGAGCTTGAGAAAATATGAAAAATGAAGTTGAAAATTGGTTAAGTATAAAATATGCTGGGCTGCGGATATGGGATTTGCGAAACAAGGTTTGAATTTGCGAGCCCTGCAGGTATGGAAAATGCGAGAAACATGTTCGCATTTGCGAACTCAGGCCAGATGGGAAGATATCGCATTTACGAGAAAAGGTCTCGCATTTGCGAATGCTGGACCTCCGCATTTGCCAAGGAAAAGATCGCATTTGAGATCAAGCTACCCAGGTCCCATCTTCGCATTTGCAATGAGAAGCTCGCAATTTCGAGTTCGTATTTGCGATGCTGGCTTCGCAAATGCGAAGCCTGCAGATCAGTGATACCAGATTTTTCCAATGTCTAGAAATGCAACCTGTGGCCTATCCAAAACTCACCCGAGCCTTCGGGGCTCCAAACCAAACATACACACAACCTCAAAAAACTCCTACGGACTTATCCATGCAATCAAATCGCCAAAATAATATCATATACATCGAATTAAGCCTCAAAATTCATAATTTCTTCCAAATTTTCATAAAACATCAAATTTTCCATTTTAAGTTCAAAACACGTCCGATTTCAATCAAACATTACAGAAAGCGCTTAATTCACATATAAGACTTGTACCAGGCACCGGAACTAAAATACAGACCCGATACCACAGTCTTTTAATCAAATTTGATTTCCAATTTCCTTAATTATTTCCAGAAAATAATTTTACACAAAAATTCATTTCTTGGGCCTGGGACCTCGAAATTCGATTTCGGGCATAAGCCTAAGTCCCAAATTTTCCTACGGACCCTCCGGGACCGTCAAATCATGGGTCCGGGTCGGTTCACCCAAAATGTTGACCAAAGTCAAATTTATTCAATAATATCAAAACTTAGCATTTTTCTAATATAATTCATATTTAAGCTTTCTATCTACGCGTACGGACTGTACACGCAAATCGAGGCAACCCTAAATGAGATTTCCAAGGCCTTAGAATGCAGAATGGGTAGAAAAACAAGTGATGACCCCTTTGGATCGTCACATTCTCCACCTCTAAAATAACCATTCGTCCTCGAACGGACAAAAGAAGGAAGTACCTGAGTCGGGAAAAAGATGAGGATAACAGCTCCGCATATCAGACTCGGACTCCCAGGTCGATGCCTCTGGAGGCTGACCTCTCCACTGAACACGCTGTGAGCACGTAATTTTTTCCCTACATGAATTACTCCCATAGTTTCAAACAAAATAATTTCTTATAATTTGCAATTTTGTGGATTTTTATGACATTTCCTATTAATTGTTTGCGTTTTGTCCGTGCATTTTTAATTAATGAAAGATAAAAAAAATGTGCATTCGTATTTAGGATTTAAATTGACTTGTTAGGATTAGTTGAGTAATTAAGTTGTTTATAAAAAGGAAAATCACACAAAAATAGTTTAAATTGCATGTTTAATTTTTGACTTTCATTTTAAGTAGCTTTCCTTTTAATTTGCTTTTAATTAATTTTGTTAACTAACATTTAGGGATAATTAGTGATTTTATCGAGTTAATTAGTTTTTAAGAATTAATTTAGGAATTATATTAATTTTGAAAAAAGAAAAATAAAAAGAAAAGGAAAAGGAATTTTGGTAATATGTCTTGAAAATGAAAATAAAGAAGAGAACAAGGCATACTTGGGCCAGTCTTTGATGCTTTCACCCAAGCCCAAACATCCCTCCCCCAAACCCGTTAAGCCAAGCCCAATCCACCCTCCCCGACCCAGTCTTCCCAGCATTACCAAACGACCCCATTTAGCAACAGGCGATTTTGGTCCGTTGATTCATTTCAATCCAACAGCCAAAGTCCCTCCCCTCTTTACATATTAGTGTCCGAAAACGTAGAGACCAGTTCTGTTCCCCTTCATCTCTCTCATCTCTCTCGCTCTTAAAACCCTAGCAGACCAGTTCCACCATTATTACAGGGCTTCATTTTCCCCCCAAAAATTCGGCTCTACAGACCCCTTTCACCCCTGACCTTTAATCTCTCACCGTAATTCTTCAAATCATCACCAAACAGAGATTAGTCCGGATTTGGAAAGGGGAGAAGAGGAGGTGATCTGCCCAATTTTGCCAAGAAATTTTGGGTGGAGACTAGCCTTGCTCATCCGTTCTTGACAAGAACGCGTGATTGAGACTAATCTTGGCTTAGAATCAAAGAAGTTCGAAGTCTTTGAATTATGTTCATTCACGTCTGTTTGTTAGGTACTCTCGTTCTTCTCCTGTTCTCCATTCTTTTGTTCGTCACTCAATCTCCACGTTCTCCTGCTTGTATCTTGATTTTGTTCATCTGTTTGAAATAATTTTTCTCTGCATAAGCATGTTACTCACATTTACTTAAATTTTCATGTTAATATTAGGTAGTCGTTTCTCTGTTTATCTTTGTTTTCAATTCAGAATTATTTGGTATATATTCTCTGCTGATTTGAACTTTGAGTTGGGTCAATTATGAATTATTGATTTGGTTTGGGTTTTGGGTAATTTGAAAGCCCAAAAGAAAGGAAAAGCAGTTCGGTTTGCGGGTTAATCCCAGGGTCAATTTGACCATGTGGCAGGATGCAGTAATTAACAGGGCATTTGGGGGTAATTTGGGTAGTTTAGGTCAAGGAATCTTAGTGTAACTGCCTAGAAAGCTTCTAG
>MU735636.1:33933-51748 GCA_026770625.1 Nicotiana glauca
GGGGGGGAGGTTCTTTGTGAATTTTGGACTTTTAATAGTATAGCCTGGAAAACAAGTCAGAATTTTAGGCTTTCTAAGCTAAAACAGTAATTCAAAGGGGACTAAGAGGTAAAAAAAATAAAAGCTAAAATTTGCCCTAGAAATTTCCTATAAAGGCACTGTTACTTGGGGAGTAAAGGCAGTATTCTAAGCATTAAAAAACACTAAAAAAGATAATGAAAATCAGACGACTAAAATACAAAGAAAAATCACTATTCTATTGGAAGATCTTCGGAATTCTTGTGATATTGATTCTGAGATAGTTTTAGGCAATTGAAGGTTGAAAATGAGCTGAATCAGTAGTGTTCAAGGGCTTTGATTCATTTCTGTTTAACTTTGATTGTTGGGTTTTGTGAAGCACTGTTTGAGAGTCTTATTGGTTTACACCTGCTTTAAAAACAATTTTCCTTGGTCATTTCTCTTGGCATAATTTGCCGTTGTGGCTAACTTGTAATTGAACTGCTCACTCTCGATTTTTGTATTGTAATCCAGGTATGCCTTGGATCTACTGATGTGAAGTATGAACGTGAGCACATATTTCAAGTGATGAATACTGATTAGCATTAAATTTTCTGTTTTATATTCATTGTCAGATTTATATTTTCTTTGTTAGGATAATCTATTTTGTTTGATTAAATTTGTATTTGAGTTGGTGAAATACAATTGATTTGGATGCCATTTGGACCTTTAGTATGTGTTTAAAAATGGACAGAAGCCTGTAAGCTCATAATTGGAACATTTGACTTTTAAATCTATGATCAGAGGTTTTATATACCCGTCTACTACGATTTATGACTATGGGTTTATGCTGGTCTATGCTATTTGGTGTACTTGTGTATATCTGTAGTATTGTGTCTCATACAGAGGTCTATAGTTGAATTTGTGGGTGTTTGGTTTAATGTTAGTTCAGTCCTTAGCCTGGCATTATGGGTACATGACTAGTGGGCTTATCACCATTGAATCCGATTATGAATGATCACAGAACTTGATTGATAATTGATACAAAAGAATATAGTTACATTCTACATTTTATTTGGTAAACAGTAATGGCTTATGATTGAATCCTGTTCAAGTTAATTCATCGCAGGGACATTATGTTCATAAAGTAGATAATTAGCTGTTGGTTTCATGGGAAATGGGTCTAAGTTATTTCAAAGTTAAACGTTAGCCTAGTGTGTCATGTTCTCACACCTGATCTCTTAATTGTCTAAAGAACTGAGCATGATTTTAATGAGGTTGCGAATTGGAGTCTTTAAATTTCATTTTGACATTCTTTGGGACTATTACAGTAGATATATGCAGAGGCGGTTTATTTCTTTTAATGTTGCTCTCATGGGACTGTTACATTCTTTGGGACTATACATTCTTTAGTTGCTTTTAGGCACGTTCTTTTATAATTTTACCTTCTTAAATTCAGGTGTGCATTTCATGTGACCCAAATTCAAATCGCAAAACATTGAATAAGATGTGTTTCGGATTGCGGGTGCATTTCATGTGACGCAATCCAAAGACATATTTTAAACGACGTTCAATATTCTTTAAAAATTGAATAAAAGCGATTAAAAGATAAAATTTGCACATAGATTCAAACTGTATTAAAATCAGATAATTAAGCCGAATATGATAGTTGAGCGACCATGCTAGAACCACGGAATGCGGGAATGCCTAACACCTTCTCCTGGGTTAAAAGAATTCCTTACTCGGATTACTGGTTCGCGACTGTTAAATAGAGTCAAACCTTTTTCTCGATTCGGGATTCAAACCGGTGACTTTGGACACCATAAATCTCCCACGCGGAGACTCTAACTTTTAATAAAAATAAATCCCATTTCGGTTGTCCTTTAATTGAAAAAACGCCATTTATTATACTCCTTCACGGGGGTATAGTAGTAAAAAAAGGAGGTGTGACAGCTCTGGCGACTCTGCTGGGGAACCAACCCAGAACTTCGGTTCAGGGTTTATGAATTCGAGCTTAGAATAATTGTTATATTTGGCTTTATCTAATTTTTTGGCCAATGTGCTAAGTGTTACCACTTTGATATTTTGTGAATTGTATATAAACTGCTACGAAACCCATCTTCTCTATGAGTCTTCTAAATCATGAAGAAAGGTGCACTTCGTGTGACTTCTTTTCTATCTAGAGTCCATTCCCATTTTAGAACGAGGTTCGGATAAGTTTCTAAGCCGGTGAAGCTTATGTATTCCCGGTATGGTGCCTCCCCTCGGCTCGAGCTGTCCGCTCGGGTAAGCCAGGTCTAGTACAACAAACCTTGGTTTTGAACCTAGAATAACTCAACCTCATGCCGGATCCCTAGTAGGAACGTTTCTTTGCATTATGTTCATTTGACTTAGGGGACTCAACACAGGGGTTGGGTCCGTCGAGGACAGGTGACCTGAAATGAAAAGACCATCTTGATGCATCCAATGTGCTACATCTTGCATTTATTCAAGGGTAAAATGGTCATTTGGCGGGCCAATGATAGCTGAGGGCAAATGAAAAAATGAAAAAAGAAAAAAACAATGAAAAAAAAAGAAAAAAGGGTGAAGTGTGAAGATAAAGCGGGTGGGACCCAATTATATTTTCTGTCACATTTTTGTTATGGAAGAAAAAGAGCTTGAAGAATTCAAAAAGATTTTGCATTTTTATCATTTTTCAAAAAAATAAAAATAAAAAAGGAAAAAGAAAATCCAAAAAAGAGTTTGCATGTTTCATCATTTTCAAGGAAAAGACAAAAAAAAAATTCTTAAATTTGTTGTTCTTCTAAAATTCTCGACCGTATCCAATCTGCCCGAACTACGCATACCTGATTCTCGTCTTTCGAGGCGTGATACGTAGTCAACCCACATAAAGTCCGGTCTTTCTAGTGAATCTTAGGTTCTTGGCTTTGTGGGGTCTTAGCCGAATTTTACACTTCTAGCCACCTTTTGGCCAAATAAACTATTTTGTAAAAATAGCCTTAATCATGTCTTGCATGTGTCTTAGGGAATGTTACTGTCTCACATAGAATTGGTTTAAGTTTTCTCATACAGGTGTGGATCTATTACAGGAGTTTGAGCATGATAGATACCCCAAGATCACTGCATTGAGGAGTTGCTTAAGGAGATTTTCCTTGTGATGTTTTGAGTCTGTTTTTATGTCGTCTGTTATTTTCTATGTTTTATACAGTGATGTCAAGTTTTTGTTATTGTTTTATTTTATATTTGACAAGGTGTGGTGTAATTAGAAAATCCAAAAAAAATAAGGGAGATGTTGCATTTTATATTTCTATTATAAGTTTTCTTTAGAATACTAATTCTAAAAAAAAAATTGAGGTTGTTTTTCCTTTAGGCAATTAATATCTAGGACTTTAAATGAATTATTTTTATGTTTTCTTTAATATAATGGGCCAAAATTCAAAAAAAAAAAAGAATAGAATTTTCTTTTAGTAATTCTTTAAAAAGCTTTCTTTAAGGTGTCAATCAAAAAAAAAGATTTTCTTTTGAGGTTCTTTTTTGGAAATTAATGAAAAAATAAAAAAAATTTATTTTCATTAGAACTTTAGGATATTGTACATAGAAAAAAAATACATTATCTTTTGTTTATCATTAGAAATTCTTCTTTAGTCAATCAAAAATAAATCCAAAAATATTTCATTTTATTTTTTTCATTGCTTGTTTCGAAACTTGGCATCGTGATATCAAATGAAAATTTAAAATATTTTTCTTTTCTCTATTGTTAAGATTTCCCCCCTAAAAAAATAAAACATAGGGTTCGATCGAATTATTTTTTATTATTAAAAGGAAAAAAAGGGAAAAATGGGAAAAAGAGAAAAGGAAAGGAAAAAACAGGCAAAATTGTGGAATGTGAGAAATGAGAAGGAAGAAAAAGAGTGATAATTTGAAAGAAAAAGAGCAAGCTAAGAAGTGTGAGGGTAGAAAAGAAAAGAGAGGTTGACATAAACAATTGGGACGATGCCAACTGACCTTTGTACCCTCGAAGTCATTTTTAGAACCGATAACTGTGGCTATGTGCATTGCACATGATTATCTTATGTTAAATGCCCTAACGCTAACATGATGGCTTCATTTTGTTGTGCTCATAGCAGAAGGGGTGGTTGGTTTGTGGCTTTAAAGTGGTAAATCCTTTCTACAAAACAAAGTCAAAAGGCAATGGCAGACAACAACAAAACTGGGTTGGTTGATACCGGGGCACGAAAGCAGTTGGTTGAACATGACAATGGGTTAATTTAAGAGGTAAAACTATTGAGGCAACACATGGCGGACATGTATCAGGCTTGGATGACTGGTAAGGCACCACCCCCGCCACCACCTAGCTTCTTAAATGCCACCCTTACCCAATCTCCGTACACAATGCCAAATGATCCTCCGCACTCTCCAAATCCACCCGCTTATCTCCAAGCCCTTGATACCCAATATCACACCGTCAGGGTTGTCCACAAAGGTCCTAACTTATACAAGCAGAGCCCTCGGGATGAGCCTTATGCTGAAAATGAAAAGGTTGCGGGAAAAGTAGCACGAGATGAGATACCCATAAAGCTGAAAGGTGTAGAACAATCCCTAAAGAACATGCAAGGGATGGGAGGCCAGGGTAACATGTCTTGCAAAGAATTATGTATGTTTCCTAATGTTCGCCTGGCTACGGGATTTAAAGTGCCAAAGTTTAACTTGTATGATGGGTTCGAAGATCCGGTAGCCCATCTGAGGGGTTATTTCTATAAAATGAGAAGTGTTGGAGAGAAAGATGACTTGCTGATGGCATGTTTCAGAAAAAGCTTGACCGGGGCAGCTTTGGAATGGCACAGTCGTCACAATGCCGGTAAGTGGCCTACATTGGGTAACATGGCTCAAGATTTTGTGCGACATTTTCAGTACAATTAAGACATTGTCCCGAATTGCTCCTCCCTATCTTAGATGGAAACGAAACCCAAAGAAAGTTTTAAGGACTTTTGGCTCAGCTGGATCGAACAAGTCATTCGGGATAGTCCCCCCCATTGATCGAAATGATATTGCTGAGCTTCGCCAACGACATGGTCTAGTGGTCGTTTTTGCTAAATGCTTTCAGCCTCAATACTGACCCCGTGAACATCCCCAAACTCCACATAAGCCACCCCAGTATTATCCGCCGAATAACATACGGCCATTTGTCCAACCACAAGGTTACTCTATAGAGCGGGCACTAGCATCCCAAAATTCACATGTGCCTTCACAGTATTTTCAAGCATCCAACAATCCTAGAAAACTAAGGCATGGAGGGAAACATAGGCAGAAAGATAATTTCAGTCCCATCGGAGAATCCTACACAAGCTTGTTTGAAAAGTTAAAGCATTCTGGCATGATTAAGCCACTCCTCGGCTATACTCCAGACCCAAATGCGAAAGGCTTTGATCCTGCTGTTTGATGCATGTACTACTCTAATGTCCAAGGGTATAGCATTGAAGATTGTCACTCTTTGAAAAGAGAAATAGAAAGAATGATTTAAGAAAGAGTAGTTGGGGTCGATGACAATGAAAAGGATCATGCGAATCCTCTTGGGAACTTGTTGATTAAAGTTGATAATGGTCTTGGAAATATTGATGCAAAACTCAGTGGCTAAGATGTCGTGCTTGGTATTGGGAAGACGCTCTATTTCTTGGTTAGCAGGAGTGGAGTTTTGGTGGTTTATTTTATTGTCATTTCTGTTGTTCGGGTTATTTCAGGGTTGTAATCCGGATATTTTCTTGTGGCTCAAACCCTTCTATCCTTTCATTTTTGCCCAGTTTGTTTAGTCGTAGTAGCCGTTTAGTGTTATCCTGGTTTGTTCCAAGGTTGTAACCCCAGTTTAGTTTGTTTGCTTTATTATTCAACCCTTTCATCTTCTGTCTAATGCAATTTTTTGTTTTTTGTTATTTCTAGTCATTTTCTTTTAGTTATATTTTCCTTTTATAGTCCTTTTCCTGTTGACTCTAGTGACATGATATGCACGCGTAATTCTCAGCCTGGTTTTAAAAGTTAATTCAGTCATGAAACATTGAAACAATTTTAAAGATGCAGGGACATTTGAGGGAAATAAGTGAAGGCACTTTGAGATCATTTGAAACCCAAACCATGTGAAACTGGGGCAGATAGAACATAAAGAATCCCTAAAGGAAAGTTTGCCAAATTGACAGGGGTCGTTCGTGGTATGGAGAGTGAGAGTGTTGTCCAATAGTGATTTTTATTCAAAAAATGAAGAAAGCGAATGTGTGGATATGGTTATCAAGTCTGGCACAACCAAAGGATGATACGAATGTTTTCTATGGTTGTTTAAATGTGTTGTTTGTACTTGCCATATTTTGAAGGTTGGAATGATGAAGGCATTTTGTTCTGCTATCTAAACACTTTATCCTTTGTTACCCCTTTGAGCTTTATTTATTTTCTTTCATACCCCCTCTTTCGGAATCGGTAGCAAGGATCAGAAGTACAAGCGTGAAAGATAAGTAAAGGAAAACAGAGAAAAGAGAAATAAAAAAAAAGAAGAAAAAAAGGAAAAAGAGAAAAGAAAAGGAAAAAATGACAAAACAACCAAAGAGAAAATGAAGAAAGAAAAGAAGAGAAGAGAAATAGGAAGAAAAGGAAGGAAAAATCACAACAACAAAGTAATTTCTATGACCTGAACTACGTTTGACTTGATTTCGAAAGAATACATAGGCAGCCTCTCTCTGAGGTTCAGTCACACCAAAATAAAAATCCAAATGTCCCCAAGAAAGAAACTCGGGCAGAAGTTGTGATTGTTGTGAGAAATCTGATTCCGAAAGTTGTAATTTTGAACCTATGTTGAATTGTTTTGAGCCTTTGATACCCTTCTTTCTAACCTTATCCAAAAGCCCATTTTACGGTCCAAAAAAAGACCTTCTGATCAGTCTTCGAGAGATGCTAAGTCGAGCAAGTACAGGTGATTCATGTCAGGGGCAACACTCCGGTCCAAACAAGGGAAATGAAAAATGAAAGAGTCTTATTGATAAAATCCCTCACGGGTACCGCAAACCGATGAAAGCTGAGAGAAGTAAAAAATGAGAGAGTCTTATTGGTGAAAACCTTCACGAGCACCATAAGGCTACGATGAGTTGAGAGAAAGACCAAAATGAGAGAGGCTTAATGGTGAAAACCCTACGGGCACTACAAATCGAATAAGGATTGAGAATCAGATGGGAAATCACCAGACGAAGATTGTGAAAGATGACTAACGACAGAGCAGCGAAGCCCAGTTTCACAGTTTGGGGGTATAATAGTAGCTGAACACTAGATTTGCTTAACAGAATATGCCACAGGTGCAAGTCAAGGTCATTAGAATCGGTATCCACATCTGATAGGTTTCTACTTTGTAGTTTTCTTTTTAGGAATCATCTCTGTCCATTGTCCTTATACTCTGTTCTTTTTGTCTTGTTTACTTCCTCCGCTTGAGTCTGTTTGGTCATAACAAGTGAGAAATGACTTCAAAGTCTGCCACCAACTCTCCAATTGAACAAAACCGAATCTGGCTAGCACATCAAAGCGTCATAAGTCAGGAAAGAACAGCAAGCACACTCAGTTGGTAACAATCAACAGGCTTTGGGATCCTTGTGAAATACAAAGGTTTGGTATCTATCAATTCATGAACAATGCAACAAATGGGGGGCTAGGTTTAACAGATCAAAGGTATTTCCTGTGATAGGATTGAAAAAGGGTGGTAAACCAGTGATGAACAAAATCTTCCAAGCAGAAATAAAAGTTATCGTGGCAAATGAGGGAGCCATAGACCCCAAGGGCAGGACCAGTGGCTTAGAAAGAAAAGCATACACAATGAGGGGGTGACAAGTGTCATGCTTTAGGGTTCATGCGAGACACAAAGGTTGGTAAATGTCAGTTCAGGAGCAATGCAACAAATAGAAGGTATGGGTTTTGAATAGAGAAGAGGTATATTCTGTGTCAAGTGCGACAAAGGAAGTGGTTTGTCAAGAAATGAGCAAGGTACTCGAATGGAAATTAGTTTTCATGAAAAGTGAAGGAGCAATAGACCTCAAGGCCGAAGCCAGTGTTTAAGCCAAGAAAGAACAACATATACACGGGGTAGGGGCAATGGACGTGCTGTGAGATTCATGCAATGCAACAAATAGAGGATATTGGGTCTGAATGGAGAAAATGTATTTTATGTGATGAGGACGACAGAGAAAGGGGTTAGTCCATAAACAAGCAAGGTCTTCGAGTGGAAATCAGTCATAATGGGAAGTGAAGGAGCAGTCCTCAAAGTTCAAGGCCACAAACCAACCACCACATTTTTAAACTGACAAGATTTTTCTTTGATTCAAACTGGGGCAAGAGATTTTCTTTGTTTTTGTCTATTTTATTGAAGTCAGGAGTCCGCCTGGAGAACAGAGGCATACATTTCAAGTTTCAGAAGTCAGGAACCCGCCTGGAGAATAGAGGGATACATTTCAAGTTTCAAAAGTCAGGAGCCCGCTTGGAGAACAGAGGCATGCATTTCAAGTTTCAGCAGTCAGCAGCCCGCCTTGAGAACAAAGGTATTACAATTCAAGTTTTAGTTTTCAAATTCTTATTAATATCTGGTAATATGATGCCCGGTCACCAAACTGGGTCAAGATATTCTCTTTGTTTTTATTTTGTTGAAGTCAGGAGCCCGCCTGGAGAACAGAGGCATACATTTCAAGTTTCAGCAGTCAGGAGCCCGCCTAGAGAACAGAGGCATCGATTTCAAGTTTCAGCAGTCAAGAGCCAGCCTGGAGAACAGAGGAATACATTTCATGTTTCAGTAGTCAGAAGCCCGCCTGGAGAACAGAGGTATTACAATTCAAGTTTTAGTTTTCAAATTCTTGTTAATATCTTGTAATATGATGCCCAATCACCAAAATGGGGCAAGAGAGTTTCTTTGTTTTTGTCTATTTTGTTGAAATCAGGAGCCCGCCTATAGAACAGAGGATACATTTCAAGTTTCAGCAGTCGGGAGCCAGCCTAGAGAACAAAGGCACACATTTCATATTTCAGCACACAAGAGCCCGCTTGGAGAACAGAGGCATACATTTCAAGTTCCAGCAGTCAGGAGCCCGCCTGGAGAACAAAGGCATACATTTCAAGTTTCAGTAGTCAGTAGCCCGCCTGGAGAACAGAGGTATTATAATACAAGTTTTATTTTTCAAATTCTTATTAATATCCGGTAACGTGATGCCCAGCCACCAAACTGGGCAGAATTTTTTTTTGTTTTGTCTATTTTGTCGAAGTTAGGAGCCAACCTAGAGAACAGAGGCATACATTTCAAGTTTGAGCAGTTAGGAGCCCGCCTGGAGAACAGAGGCACACATTTCAAGTTTCAGCAGCTAGGAGCCCGCATGGAGAACAGAGGCATACATTTCAAGTTTCAGCAGTCAGGAGCCCGCCTGGAGAACAGAGGCATACATTTTAAGTTTCAGCAGTCAGAAGTCCGCCTGGAGAACAGAGGTATTACAATTAAAGTTTTAGTTTTTAAATTCTTATTAATATCCGGTAACGTGATGCCCAGCCACAAAACTGAGGAAGAAAATTTCTTTGTTTTGTCTATTTTGTCGAAGTCAGGAGCCCGCCTGAAGAACAGAAGCATCTATTTCAAGTTTTAGCAGTTAAGAGCCCGCCTGGAGAACATAGGAATACATTTCAAGTTTCAACAGTCAGGAGCCTGCCTGGAGAATAGAGGTATTACAATTCAAGTTTTAGTTTTCAAATTCTTATTAATATCTGGTAATATGATGCCCAGTCACCAAACTAAGGCAAAAGATTTTCTTTATTTTGTCTATTTTTATTTAAGTGAGGAGCCCGCTTGGAGAACAAAGGAATACATTTAAGTTTTAGCAGTCAAGAGCCTGCCTGGAGAACAGAGGAATACATTTCAAGTTTTAGCAGCCAGGAGCCCGCCTGGAGAACAAAGGACTATATTTCAAGTTTAAGCAATCAGGAGCCCGCCTGGAGAAGAAAGGACTACATTTCATGTTTTAGCGGTCAAGCGTCACTCGGAGAAAGGCAAAACATCTCAGATCACAATTCAAGGTAGCAACAAAAGGATGTCACCGGGAGAATACAAGTCAACAAGGCAACAAGAACCACAAGAGCAAGTTTGAAGATATAGAAAAGATCTTTTGTAATTCATAGAGCATAGCTTAGTCTAGTTTCTTTTATTTTTGACACGGTGTAATAAGGGGGTTCAGTAAGCAGTAGCAGCAGTAGCAATAGTGAAACCACAGCTTCATGGTAGTCACAGCTACCAGATATTCCTGAACTACAATGACCTGATTCCTTTTTAGCCAACGATATATAGGCAACCTCAGAAGCAGGGTGCAGTCAAATCTTTCAAAAATGCTTTCCACGGAGTATTCAAACGGGCAAAAATCGCTCGTATCCGCTCACTTATATTTGCATGAAAACTCTGCGTATTTCCGAGCAAAGAGGGGCAGCTATGATCATGTGATTTTTGACCTACATGAATTACTCCCATAGTTTCAGACAAAATAATTTCTTTTTAGTATTTGCAATTTTGTGGATTTTTGTGACATTTCCTGTTAATTGTTTGCATTTTGTCCGTGCATTTTTAATTAATGAAAGATACAAAAAATATATATGTGCATTCGTATTTAGGATTTAACTTGACATGTTAGGATTAGTTGAGTAATTAAGTTGTTTATAAAAAGGAAAATTACACAAAAATAGTTTAAATAGCATGTTTAATTTTTTACTTTGATTTTAAGTAGCTTTCCTTTTAATTTGCTTTTAATTAATTGTGTTAACTATTATTTAGGGATAACTAGTGATTTTATTAAGTTAATTAGTTTCTAAGAATTAATTTAGGAATTATATTAATTTTGAAAAAAGAAGAAGAAAAAGAAAAGGAAGAGGAATTTTGGTAATTTGTCTTGAAAATGAAAATAAAGAAGAGAACAAGGCATATTTGGGCAAGTCTTTGATGCTTTCACCCAATCCCAAACACCCCTCCCCCAAACCCATTAAGCCATGCCCAATCCACCCTCGCCCGACCCAATCTTCCCACCATTACCAACCGACCCCGTTTAGCATAAGGCAATTTTGGTCCGTTGATTCATTTCAATCCAACAACCAAAGTCCCTCCCCTCTTTACATATTAGTGTCCCAAAACGTAGAGACCAGTTCAGTTCCCCTTCATCTCTCTCATCTCTCTCGCTCTTAAAACCCTAGCAGACCAGTTCCACTATTGTTACAGAGCTTTATTTTCCCCCCAAAGATTTGGCTCTACAGCCCCCTTTCACCCATGACCTTCAATCTCTCACCGTAATTCGTCAAGTCATCACCAAACAGAGATTAGTCTGGATTTGAAAAGGGGAGAAGAGGAGGCGATCTGCCCACTTTTGTCATGAAATATTGAGTCGAGACTAGCCTTGCTCGTCCGTTCTTGACAAGAATGCGTGATTGAGACTTATCTCGTCTCAGAATCAAAGAAGTTCAAAGACTTTCAAATTATGTTCATTCGCGTCTGTTTGTTAGGTACTCTCGTTCTTCTTCTGTTCTCCATTCTTTTGTTCGTCACTCAATCTCCATGTTCTCCTGCTTGTGCCTTGATTTTGTTCATCAGTATGAAATAATTTTTCTCTGCATAAACATGTTACTCACATTTACATAAATTTTAAAGTTAATATTACGTAGTCATTTCTCTGTTTATCTTTGTTTTCAATTCAAAATTGTTTGGTATATATTCTTTGCTGATTTGAACTTTGGGCTGGGTCAATTATGAATTATTGATTTGGTTTGGGTTTTGGGTAATTTGAAAGCCCAAAAGAAAGGAAAAGAAGTCCGGTTTGGGGGTTAATCCCAGGGTCAATTTGACCATATGGCAGGATGCAGTAATTAACAGGGCATTTTGCGGTAATTTGGGTAGTTTAGGTCAGGGAATCTTAGTGTAACTGCCTAGAAAGCTTCTAGTTGGGGGGGGGGGGGGGGGTTCTTTGTGAATTTTGGACTTTTAATAGTATAGCTTGGAAAACAAGTCAGAATTTTATGCCTTTCTAAGCTAAAACAGTAATTCAAAGGGGACTAAGAGGTAAAAAAAATAAAAGTTGAAGTTTGCCCTAGTAACTTGCATATAAAAGCATTGTTACTTGGGGTGCAAAGGCAGAATTCTAAGCATTAAAAACACTGAAAAAGATACTGAAAATCAGCTGGCTAAAATACAAAGAAAAGTCACTGTTCTATTGGAAAATCTTTGGGAATTCTTGTGATATTGATTCTGAGATAGTTTTAAGCAATTGAAGGTTGAAAATGAGCTGAATCAGTGGTGTTCGAGGGTTTTTATTCATTTCTATTTAATTTTGATTGCTGGGTTTTAGGAAGCACTATTTGAGAGTCCTTGGTCATTTCTCTGGGCTGAATTTGCTGCTGTGGCTAACTTGCAACTGAACTGCTCACTATCGATTTTTGTATTGTAATCCAGGTATGCCTTGGATCGACTGATGTGAAGTATGAACGTGAGCATATATTTCAAGTAATG
The DNA here is from genome assembly GCA_026770625.1 of Nicotiana glauca. Lineage (NCBI taxonomy): Eukaryota > Viridiplantae > Streptophyta > Magnoliopsida > Solanales > Solanaceae > Nicotiana > Nicotiana glauca. The sequence continues at coordinate 46,466 of MU735636.1, forward strand.
AATACTGATTAGCATTAAATTTTCTTTTGTATATTCATTGTCATATTTATTTTGTCTTTGTTAGGATAATCTGTTTTGTTTGATTAAGTTTGTATTCGAGTTGGTGAAATACAATTGATTTGGATGGCATTTGGACCTTTAGTATGTGTTTAAAAATGGACAGAAGCCTGTAAGCTCATAATTGGAACATTTGACTTTTAAATCTATCATCAGAGATATTATATACTCATCTACTGCGATTCATGACTATGGGTTTATACTGCTCTATGCTCTTTGGTGTACTTGTGTATATCTGTAGTATTGTGTCTCATACAGAGGTCTATAGTGGAATGTGTGGGTGTTTGGTTTAATGTTAGTTCAGTCCTTAACCTGGCATTATGGGTAAATGACTAGTGGGCTTATCACCATTGAATCCGATTATGAATGATCACAGAACTTGATTGATAATTGATACAAAAGAATATAGTTACATTCTGAATTTTCTTTGGTAAACAGTTATGGCTTATGATTGAATCCTGTTCAAGTTAATTCATCGCAGGGACATTATGTCCATAAAGTAGATAATTAGCTATTGGTTACATGGGAAAAAGGGTCCAAGTTATTTCAAAGTTAAACGTTAGCCAGGTGTGTCATGTTCTCACACCTGACCTTTTAATTGTCTAAAGAACTGAGCTTGATTTTAATGAGGTTACGAATTGGAGTCTTTAAATTTCATTTTGACATTCTTTGGGACTATTAGAGTAGATATGTGCATAGCCGGTTTATTTCTTTTAATGTTGCTCTCGTGTGGGTTTGCAAATTTGAACCAAGAACCCCACCCCTAGTGAAGCTTGCGTCCATGCTGGTTTGGGCTCTCTTGGGGCCCCTCCTAAAATAAAGAGCAAATTTCAAGTAGGAGGACTCGGCACAAGTGGGCCTCACGTTTGGCCCATACGTTTAGCTGCAGCCCACTCATTCCGTTCCATCCAAGATGTAGCCTTTCAATTTGAACCATAGTAAAATCTTTTCCTTCCCTGTTTGAATGATTAATTTTCCCCAATTAGTGGAGGCGAACCATAATTAGATAACTCATAGTGTATGGACCTCATGAATTAGTTTAGAGACCTTCAAGTCAAAATAATTTGAGGTGCACGGCGCCAAATAAATTCACAAATTATGTGGCCCTCTTTAGCTATGTCTTTAAAATATTTAGAACACAAGGTGTGCCATTTAGCTAAATTTCATGGCCCTCGTAAAGTTAACAACGCGTTAGTTACTTTTAGACACGTTCTTTAATAATTTTACCTTCTTAAATTCGGGTGTGCATTTCATGTGACCCAAATCCATATCCCAAAACGTTGAATAAGATGTGTTCCGGATTGCGGGTGAATTTCATGTGACGGGATCCAAAGACATGTTTTCAATGACGTTCAATATTCTTTAAAAATTGAAAAAGAGCAGTTAAAAGCTAAAATTTGCACATAGATTCAAATTGTATTAAAATCAGATAATTAAGCCGAATATGACAGTTGAGCGACCGTGCTAGAACCACGGAACCCGGGAATGCCTAACACCTTCTCCCGGGTTAACAGAATTCCTTACTCGGATTTCTGGTTCGCGACTGTTAAACAAAGTCAAACCTTTTCCTCAATTTGGGATTCAAACCGGTGACTTGGGACACCATAATTCTCCCAAGTGGCGACTCTAATTTTTAATAAAAATGAATCCCATTTTGGTTGTCCTTTAATTGAAAAAACTCCCTTTATTATACTCCTTCCCGGGGGTGTAGTAGTAAAAAAGGAGGTGTGACACACGCACAGAAGGAAAACTCTTTGATCTCAACTGACGAACCAGTCGGTCCATAATAGCTATCGGCTCCTCCTCGTAAGACAAGTTCTTGTCCAACTGGACAGTGCTGAAATCTAACACGTGGGCAAGATCGCCGTGATACCTCCGAAGCATGGATACATGAAAAACTGGATGCATGGTTGATAAGCTAGGCGGCAATGGAAGTCTATAATCCACCTCTCCCACTCGATCAAGAACCTCAAACGGACCAACGAAACCTAGGGCTAAGCTTGCCTTTCTTCCCAAATCTCATCACACCCTTCATAGGCGATACTCGGAGCAATACCCGCTCACCAACCATGAAAGCTACATCTCAAACCTTACGGTCTGCATAGCTCTTTTTCCTATACTGAGCTGAACGAAACCTATCCTGGATGATCTTGACCTTGTCCAAGGCCTCCTGAACCAAATCTGTACCCAACAACTGAGCCTCTCCCAGCTCAAACCATCCAACCGGAGACCGACACCGCCTACCATATAAAGCCTCATAAGGAGCCATCAGAATGCTCGACTTCTAGCCATTGTTGTAGGCAAACTCCGCTAAAGGCAAGAACTGATCCCACGAACCTCCAAAGTTGATAACACAAGCTCGAAGCATATCCTCTATAATTTGAATAGTCCGCTCGGACTGACCATCCGTCTGGGGATGAAATGCTGTGCTCAAATCTACCTGTGTACCCAACTCTTGCTGCACCGTTCTCTAGAAGCGCGAGATAAACTACGTACCCCGATCCGAAATGATAGACACGAGCACACCATGAAGGAGAATAATATCCCGAATATAGATCACAGCGAACCTCTTAGAAGAATAGGAGACTGCCACAGGAATGAAATGTGCTGACTTGGTCAGCGTATAACCTATAACCCATATCGCATCGAACTTCTTCCGATTCAGCGGAAGTCCAGTAACAAAATCCATAGTAATCCACTCCCACATCCACTCGGGAAGCTCAATCCTCTGGAATTCACCACCAGGCCTCTGATACTCGTACTTAACCTGTTGACAATTCAAATAATGGGCCATATATGCTACAATGTCCTTCTTCATTCTACACCACCAATAATGCTGCCGCAAATCCTGATACATCTTCGCGGCGCCCGGATGAATAGAGTACCTAGAACTATGAGCCTCCTCTAAAATCAACTCTCGAAGCCCATCCATATTGGGCACACAAACTCGCCCCTGCAATCTTCAAACTCCATCCGCAGCCAAGGTAACCTACTTGGCACCTCCTCGCTGCATCGTGTCTCTAAGGATACAAAAATGGGTATCATCAAACTGCTGATCACGGATACACTCTAATAATGAAGAACGGGCAACCGCGCAAGCTAACACACTACTGGGCTAAGAAATATCCAATCTCACGAACTGATTGGCTAAAGCCTAAACATCCAAATCAAACAGATGCTTACTGACCAGAATATAAGCAAGGCTACCCATAATGGTTGAATTCCTGCTCAAAGCATCGGCCACGACATTGGCCTTCCCCGGATGATAAAGAATGGTGACATCATAATCCTTCAATAGCTCCAACCACCTCCTCTACCTCAAATTCAACTCCTTTTGCTTGAACAAGTACTGAAGACTCTTGTGACCAGTGAACACCTCACATGCCATGCCATACAAATAATGCCTCCAAATCTTTCAATGTGTGAACTATGGCTTCCAACTCTAGATCATGTACTGGATAGTTCTTCTCATGAATCTTCAATTGTCTCGAAGCATAGGCAATGACCTTGCCCTCCTATATCAACACTGCTCCAAGCCCAATACGGGAAGCATAACAATAAACTGTATATGGCCCTAAACCTGTGGGCAAAACCAACACTGGTGCTGTAGTAAGAGCTGTATTGAGCTTTTGAAATCTTGCCTCACACTCATTCGACCATCTGAACTGGGCACCTTTCTGGGTAACTCTGGTCATCGGGGTTGCAATAGATGAAAATCCCTCTACGAACCGTCGGTACTAGCCTGCCAACCCCAAGAAACTCTGAATCTCTGTAGTTGATGCTGGTCTAGGACAATTCTTGACTTCCTCTACCTTCTTTGAGTCCACCTGAATACCCTCTACTGATACAACATGGCCCAGAAATGCAACTGAACCTAACCAAAATTCACACTTCGAGAACTTAGCGTAAAACTGACTATCCGTCAGAGTTTGAAGAACCACTCTAAGGTGCTGCTCGTGCTCCTCCTGGCTGCAGGAGTATATCAATATATCATCAGTGAACACTATCACGAATGAATCCAAATAAGACCTGAACACTTGTTTCATCATGTCCATGAATCTGCTTGGGCATTTGTCAACCCGAATGACATAACCAAGAACTCATAATGCCCATACCGAGTGCGAAAAGCTGTCTTAGGGATATCGGATGCCCTAATCTTCAACTGATGGTAACTAGATCTCAAGTCAATGTTGGTAAATACCCTGGCACCCTGAAGCTGGTCGAACAACTTATCAATCCTCAGTAGTGGATACTTATTCTTGACCGTTACCTTGTTTAATTGCCGGTAATTGTCACGACCCAATTCCCAAACCCGGTCGTGATGGCGCCTCTCGTGAAGACAAGGCCAGCCAGACCATTTCAGAACACCACCTAAAGCAGTTAATCAGTTACATAACAGTTCGAATATTAATTAATGATACTAATCAATATAAATACAGCCCGATCGGGGTGTCACAAGTCACGAGCATCTAGGAGGGTCTTTATTACAATTTTTAAAGTCTATAATACATAGATTAAAATCTGGAAAGCAAGAAATAGAAGAACCTCGATGCCGCGAACGCTGGCGGTCACCTTGCTTAGCTACGATAGCAATACCTTCAAGCCACTACTAACCCGCCACCGGGTGAACAGTACCTGCAACTGCACGCGAGGTACAGGGAGTAAAGTGAGTACTTCCTACTCAGTGTTAATAAGAGCGAATAATATCTGAGCGATAAGAAAACACGTATGAGCACTCCAAAATGCTGTAACAGACAATACAACCCTTTTTAGGAAAAATAGTAAAACCGTAACACCGAGAGAATCCTTTAGAAAATCTCAAGCTCAGTTAAAAATCTCTTTTGAAAGTATGCCTTTTCAACAGTTGCAAAAATAACTTTCAACAAGGAGGAAATAGTCAGAAATCTGCCCCTCGGGCTCAGTATCAACCTCTCAGTGCAGTATCAACCCCGCGGGCTCACTCCCAACTCACCAAGTACAACCTCAGCCATCTCGGGCTCACTCCCAACTCACCGAGCACAATATCAGCCTCTCGGGCTCAGCACTCATTAACATGTAAAACCAGAGTATCTGGTCAACAAGGCAAGTAATAGCATGTATGCCAATGATATATGAGTGTTAAATGTCATGCCACGTAGTACAAACAGGAGTGAATGCATGAATGCAATGCAATGCATATGACCGCTACAGCGCGTAGCCCGATCCATGGGTACCCTGCGCTCACTG
>MU735642.1:0-30163 GCA_026770625.1 Nicotiana glauca
ATATAATCAAAACAACATGAAAATGTGATTATTTAGGGCGTGATCATAGTCAAATTCACCTATTATCAATGTACCTATTAGCTTCTCAACTCGCAAGAATCGTGATATCAAGGGGGTGATCATTGGTATCGTTCTTTCGCTAGACCAACAAGTGGAGGATAATTTCAGACACAAAATCCCAGCGATCATAGATATACAAGCAACGATTACCAGACAAGGTGATGTTGAACCTAAACTTGAGAAAACTTTGTACTTGATGGGGGTTCCTGATACAGATGAAGATCAGCTCTATTTATGTCGATTTCAAGAATACAGTGATTTTACGCTCATGTTGGAAGACGGAGACAGAGTGCAGGTTGGAATTAGAGAGCGTCCACGTTTTAATGGCCTCAAACTGAAGAAACATGGGATGTACTTAGTTTTTGAAAATGAGGATGATTTTGATGATAATGATGAGGATTTGTTTGACGAATCTCAGCAGTCTGTGTCAAAGAAACTTGCTGACTTCTTTCATTCATTATGAAACAGTTCATAGCCAGAAGTGAATCCAGCATAGTGGACTCCCAGAATCAGACAATATACATATGATTTGTACAGAAAATTCAAACAAGAATTTATAGAAATGTGTATAATGCTTAGTAGCTACAGGCAATTTTTTTCATAAATCGAACTTAGAAACTTGAATATATTTGATTTTTTATATGTGAGCGCAGTATGCCAGAAGAACACAAATTGATCAAAAATTCCACAAGACCTCTTGGTTATACTCATTTTCGAGGCAAATTTAAGTTGCCAGTGCTTAAGGATTCATTAAATATATGCACCTCTTCTTTTTAAGCCGTTTTGACATTTTCACTAATTTGTGCTATATAAACATACGATTATTTCATTTTCATTTTTCTTATTTGTTAAGTTCTTTCTCTTTTCATGCTTATTGCAGTCAAAGGAAATATTCAGAAATAGACAAATTCTTTCTAGTGTTATGCACTTCAACACACACAGTGTTGAAGATTGGTATCTAGTGGTTCTACATTTATCTGAAGGGAATCAGCTTAAGAAAAGCATGCATTATAAAAATCCAGCTTTTAACAGATACCTAAAATGATTCCTATTTGAGAATTCAATTAATTTCCTTTGGTTACAGTATATTTAACTCCACCAATGTGAGCTTGCTCACAGTGTTGGTCCAAAGCCCTGGTAAAAGAAAAAGATTGCAGTAGTTCATAATGAGTCCTCCTAAAATAGATATTAGTTTTGTTGGTTACAGCATTTTGTAAAGTTTCTAATGTAATTTTAAATATTGATCACTTATAATTTGAGATAAGTAAAGGAAAAAGAAGAAAAAGAACGTATGAATGGGAGAAGAAAAAAGAAAAATAATTTTTTCCCGTTAAAAAGACTTGAATGGTGAATTGCGGGTTGCGACTCTGTTGAAGGAACCTTCGTATGACAATTGGGCATTGGCAATCTCGTAAGCGCTACTACTATTTTAAATTTGTTGCGAATCATGGGTGCTTTCTCGTTAGGAGATATATTCGGTTTCAATTTATGTGAAAGTTTGGAGTATGAGTATCAAAATATTAAATTTCTGATATGGGTATATAGCTAATGATTCAAAATATTTTTAAAAAGCTTGAGAAAATTATAGTTAAAGAAAAAATTGTTCGATTTCCCAAATAGTAAAATGGGACTACGAGAGTATTAAGAGGGAAAAATAATTTGTGACACTGATAATCCCTCCTTGGTATATCTAGTTCTCCTTAATTACAATTTATTACTAATATTCTCTATTTTTATTAAGTAAAATATACATAAATAGAAATTACATAAAAGTACTATTAATAGTATCTTTTATAAATAAAAAATATGTGAATAAGTAATAATTAATAAAATAGTTGCAACTTCCCAAAAACAAGGGTAATATAAAGTGGAAAGAGTGTTATAGTCTCTCTTTCTGCTTCGGGAACTTGTCTAATTTAGAGTCTTAATTAATTTGATCTCTTTGTATCTTTCTAATTTTATTTTGAATGTGCGCATAACTCTCTTACTTTTTTTCTGATAATGATGTATCAATATTATATAATAGTCATAAATGACATCACAAGAAGTACAATATATCCTCTTCGAAAGAACTATCACCCCGAATGAAACATTGAAGGTGTTTGAGCAAGCTTATAAACACTTTTTAGCTTGTTTACATGTTTAGTAAATACTAAAAATGCTTACAAGTCAAAATAAATCATAAGTCATAAATTGGTCACCCCCAACTTATAATGTTGTTTAACTTATAAAAACTTTTTATTTGACCAATCATCCCAACTGCTGCCAATTTATCCTCTAACTTAACACTTCAATGGCCGCTAATTTGTGGGTTTTATAAAGCATGAATCTCTTGATAAGCCTTTGCACACAACATAAATATGGTAGTATCTTGGTGTTCTTAGTAGCCCATTCTCCAAGTACTTGATGTACTAGCAAGTTTGAATCTCTAATCACCAGTAGTTCTTGGAAATTCATGTCAATGGCTAATGTGATGAACTGATATGTCATCTAATGTTTTAGAACCTAGTTATGTGTTTTGAAGCCTTAAATACCTCATTTTAGTCTTTTTTGATTTGCGTGCGCAGTCCGGATATTTTTCCGGAAGGCTTATATGTTAAAAACCGATAAAAATAAGAATTTTGCCTTAAAAATTTATTTGAGTTGACTTCGGTCAATATTTTTGAGAAAACGGACCCGAATCCATATTTTGACAGTCCCAGTGGGTCCATATCGTAATTTGGGACCTGGGCATATGCCCGGAATCGAATTCGGAGATTCCTAGCTCGAGTTATTAATTTTTTTCGAAAAAATTAAAACTTTAAAGGTCTAGTGATTGACAGATATTTGATTGTATTGATATCGGGTCCATATTTTGGTTTCAAAACTCGGTATAGGCCCATTATTATATTTATGACCTACCTATGAAATTTGGTGAGAAACAGAATTGGTTTGACGTGATTTGGACGTCCGGTTGTTAAAATAGAAGTTTTAAAGTTTTCTCGAAAATATCATTTGACTTGGTGTCCGATTCATAGTTCTAGGCATTATTTTGATGTTTTTGATCGCGCGATCGAGTTCGTATGACGTTTTAGACTTGTGTGCATAATTGGTTTGGAGCCCCGAGGGCTTGGGTGAATTTCGGATAGGCCAGAAAATCTATTTTTTCCTTAGCTTCAGGTGTCTTCTGGTTTCCTTCACGTTCGTGAAGGAACTCTCGCGAACATGAAGAGTCAACTGGGTTGTGTGGATTTTCTTCATTGCGAACGCGGAGTAATGTGGGCTTTACCCTTCGCGAAAGCAACCAGCATCTCGCGAACTCGTAGTGTTAGGGACTGGGGGATGAGACAATCGTTCTTCTATGGGAACGCGAGCGCTAGCTCACGAATATAAAGAAGGCCAGACACCCCTGCTTTAAAATATTTCAAAAGTGGAATTTCTCCCATTTTTCATAACCCTTCCATTAGAGCTCGGCCTAAGTGCGATTTTGAAGAGAAAACTCAACATCAATTCATAGGTTTGTACACTTTAACTCATTTTCTTTCATTTCTAACATCACCCATTAATTCCTATCCCTAATATTTGTTCTTAATGGTAGAAAACTAGGGATTTGGGAAGAATTGGAGGGGGGGGGGGAGGTTTGCAAATTGGAGATTTAGACCTCAATTTAAGGTCAGATTCCGAAACTAATTACATAATCGAGCTCGGGGTTGAATGGGTAAATAGATTTTGGTCCAACCTGGAATTTTGACCAAGCGAGCCCGTGGTCGATTTTTGACATTTTGGGGGAAATCTTGAAAATTCTAAATTTATGCATTGTAATTGATTCCTTTAGCAATATTTGATAATATTGAGTTAATTGTGGCTAGATACGAGTTTTTTGGAGGCCGATTCTAGGGGAAAGACCCCGATAGAGATCTGAATTGACTGTAGAGTGAGGTAATTATTGTGTCTAACCTTGACTTGAGGAAATTAGGAACCCTCGGACTATGTTCTATGTGAATTTCCTGTCAGCTGCATATATGCGAGGTGACGAGTGCTTATACACCACCAGATTACTTCTTTTCCCTGATATTTCCGTTGTTCGTTAATTATCTGCTTCCTTGTCTTAAATGCTATATGCCTTAAATGATTTCCATGCTTATTTTCTACTTGTTAATCAATGTATTCTCCTATTAATGTTGTAATATCTTTTCATAGTTTCATGATTCCCTGTTATTTGCTTAAACTGACTTATTTGCACCTTCTAATAGTCAATTACTCGATTGGTCTAGCTGTGTAGTATTACTTATGTAGATTCCTGTATTGTACAAGGTATCTTTTTGGTTCAGTTTGGTATTTATTGAATGTAAAGGTTTTCCTGGTTTGAATTGTTAATTTCACTATGCACACGAGTATCTGATACTGATATGGTGGGATCGGGTTGCATGCTGCAACAAGTGAAATAAGGGTGAATTGATAGGATGGAATTAGGGTGAATTTATGTTGTACGGTGGGATCGGGTTGCATGCCGTAACAGGTGAAATAAGGGTGAATTGTTATGGTGAAATAATGGTGAATCATGATACTAATATTGATATATGATGGGATCGGGTTGCGTGTCGAAACCTGTATATATTATTTACTGTTGTTATGGTTAAATAAGGGAGGACTCTATGTTGTACGATGGATTCGGGTTGCGCGCCGCAATAACCTATTTGTTTCTATTTTCCCTGAGCTGTGTTGGTTTTCGATATTCTCATTTGAAATGCTAAGGATTGGTAATCCTGGACGACACTAGCATATTTCTTAAGACTGTAGTTATTGTTTTTAGTTGGGTGCCTTATTCTGTTCCGTATTTCCATTTTCTGTCTTTATTATATACTGTGTACATGTTGTAGTGTAGGTGACCTATCTTAGCCTCGTCACTACTTCGTCGACATTGGGCTCGTCACTTACGGAGTACATGGGATAAGTTGTACTTACACTACACTCTGCACTTCTTGTGTAGATTTTGGATTCCATCCCAATGGCGAGTATTAAGGTGCTCGGATCGGACAATTGCAGAGACTTGAGGTACGTCTTCTCAGTGCCCGCAGCTCCTATAGTCCCCTTCCCTTTCCATTTGTATGTGTACTTTCTTTTCAGACAACTTTATGTTATTTCAGACCCTTGTTTGTACTATTCTTGTAGCTCATGCACTTGTGACACCAGGTCCAGGGATGTATTAAATATTGGTTGTTTTAGCTTTCGTATTATTACTTTGGATTATTGCAGTTAGTTCATTTGTTATTCATTATTTAATTTTATACTGTTAAAAATAGATAAAATATTCTAACGTTGGCTTGCCTACCAAGTGAAATATTAAGCACCATCATGGTCTCGACGATGGGAATTCTGAATCGTGACAAGTTGGTATCAGAGAACTAGATTACATAGGTCTCACGAGTCACGAGCAAACTTAGTAGAGTCTGGAGGATCGGTACGAAAATGTCTGTACTTATTTTCTAGAGGCTATGGAGTTAGGAACAATTTCACTTCTATTCTTCTTTGTCGTGCGATTTTATTCTATCATTGCTGCTTGAATTCTTCTATTCTTGTTCTCTTGTAGATGGAGAGAATACACACTGCATCTTCAACTGGGTAGCAATCAGAGCCCCATCGAGGGGCAGAGGTCGAGGTCGCGCCAGAGGCCTGGGCAGGGGCAGAGCTCAGCCCAAAGCTAGAGAAGAAACACCAGTGGTGGAGCCTCTAGTAGAGTTTGATGAGGAGGTTCGAGCCCAGACTGTACCTCCAGGACCAGCTCAGGTCCAGAGGGGCTCATCGCCAACTCAGTGCTTCAGGACGCTTTGGTCCGTTTGGTGGGCATTATGGAGAGTGCGGCCTAGGACGATACATTTCCTATGGCACTAGCCGTCTGTCAGTCTGGGGGAGGAATACAGACTCCCCCTACTAACACTCCAGAGTAGATGACTCCCTAATATCAAATTCCAGCAGCCCCATCAATTGGGATAATTCAGCCAGTTGTTGCAGCATAGTTCGGTGATGGACATGCAATGTCTTCTGAGGGCTTATTGAGATTGGACAGGTTTACCAAGCTCTTCCCATGTCACTTAAGTAGAGCAGCTTCTGAGGACCTACATGACTATCTTGACCGCTGCCATGAGGTGCTGCGGAACATGGGTATAGTTGAGACCAATGGAGGATTTCATTCAATTTATTTCAAACATCTTTATACATAGAGGATTTCACACAATTTGACATAATATATGCATATCCAATCTCAATTTAAGGTCTTAGCATTTAAATACATAATTCATATCTTTTGCCCCTTTCAAGTTATAAAGATAGCACATTAATCTTGTTGAGACACATCTTTCACGCATATAAGGTTGCAACACCAATTTATGTAAAATAACAATCGATGCAACAATTCAACTTTAATCTTACCATATTCACACAAACGTCGATGAAGCTCGATTTTTAAAAGACGGAGTTTTAGCCATACATACCTTTCTTGAGCTTTCGTTTAATTACTACGATATCCCGGAAATTCTAGCAACTTCAATCTATTTTGAGACATAGCAAAATTGAACACAAATTAGGAAGATATTCATAATTCTAGCTCATTTGAGCCTTTATCAAATACTAGTTGAGCGTCTTGATTTCAAATCCCTTTTACAATATTTCCTTCATTCCCTAATCCAATATTTACTTATTATGTCCAACAATCTTCCCACAAACCTAATTTGTACAACATGAATAACTAATACTCCCACATCCAAGAATCATCTTACTAATTACCTATTTCTAGTTAGATTTCGAAATTGAAGAATTGGGGAAAAGAAATTCTTACCTCTTTGAAGCCTTAGCAACCCCTTTAATGTGATTTCAAGGTGTGATTCAAGGAAGAGTAGTGAAATCTTTAGTTTTCCCCTTTCCTTTCTCTAGAATCGCTCTCCCTTCTCTCTAGAACACCAGAAATTTCCCCAAAAAATAAACCTCAATCGAGTTAAATGAAATGGGGTTCGGATCTTAAAAATCCATTTTTTGTACTGCCGCGCCATGTGGGGCGCTGCGGGGCATGGGGCATCTGTGCAAAATATGTCTGGAAATGAAATTTCGGACCATACTGGAATTACTATTGGCGTGGCTCGCCCGGCGTAGCATGGGGCGCCGCGGTAGTGTAAAGTTATGCGTTGCTTTGGTAATTTGGTCATAACTTTGTGTAGGAATGTCCGAATGACGAACGGTTTGAAGCGTTGGAAACTGGACTCAAAGACCTTTCATATGATATATTTCGCATCACATAAAACCTTATACATATTTAGGTATGCTCGTTCAAAGTGGAGCCTTGTGCGAATTCATTTGAAAATTTAGCCTATTACAAAATATTTCCCATTTGGCATACACTTAGGCTTCCATTTGGACCTAATATCACTTATTACATAACTCATACACTTATTCACCACTTCCAATTCATCTGCATCATATTTAAAGCACAAAAATATTATGATTAGTCCACCTGGCACCCCGAAATCCTATATCGCCTAGCAAAATTTTCCGGGGCCTTAGATAGGAGATGCTTGAGCTTTGAGGATGCAGGATCATGTTTGTGTGCCTAATGTAGATGGACTTCGCGAGTTGATTCTTGAGGAGGCCCACAATTCCCGGTATTCTATTCATTCGGGTGCCGCCAAGATGTATCAGGACTTGAGACAACATTATTGGTGGAGGAGGATGAAGAAAGATATAGTTGAATATGTAGCTCAGAGTCTAAATTGTCGGCAAGTAAATTATGAGCATCATGGACTTGGTGGTTTGCTTCAGATTATAGAGATTTCTAAGTGGAAGTGGGAGCGTATCACTATAGATTTCATTGTTTGTCTCCCACGTAATCAGAAGAAGTTCGATGCAGTTTGGGTCATTGTGGATATGCTGACCAAGTCAGCACATTTCATTCATATGGCAGTTACCTATTCTTCAGAGCAGTTGACTGAGATTTACATCCGCGAGATCATCCATCTTCACGGTGTGCCTGTGTCTATCATTTCTGATCAAGGTACGCAGTTCACCTCGTGCTTCTGGAGGGCAGTACAACATGAGTTGGGTACACAGGTTGAGTTGAGAACAACATTTCATCCTCAAACGGACGTACAGTCCGAGCGTACTATTCAGATATTGGAGGATATGCTCCGCGCTTGTGTTATAGACTTTGGTATCTCTTGGGATCAGTTCTTGCCATTTGCGGAGATTGCCTACAACAAAAACTACCAGTCGAGCATTCAAATGGCTCCCTATGAGGCATTATACGGGAGGCGGTGCCGATCGCCAGTTGGATGGTTCGAGCCGGAGGAGGCTCGGTTATTGGGTATAGATTTGGTACAGGATGCCCTGGATAAGGTTAAGATTATTCAGGATTGACACAGCTCAGTCCAGGCAAAGAGTTATGCTAACCGTTGAATTCGTGATGTTGCATTTATGGTCGGAGAGAGGGTATTGCTCTGTGTTTCACCCATGAAGGGTGTGATGAGGTTCGTAAAGAAGGGCAAGTTGAGCCCTACGTATATCAGACCTTTTAATATTCTTCATAGAGTGGGTGAGGTGGCTTACAAGCTCGCATTTCCACCTAGTTTATCAGCAGTCCATCTGGTATTCCATGTGTCCATGCTCTGGAAGTATTAGCTTTCAGATCTGTCTAGTTAGACAAGGATTTGATCTGGATCCGTATTTTGATGGTCCCTGTGGGTTCGTATCATAATTTGGGACTTGGGCGTATGCCCGAAATCGAATTCGGAGTTCCCTAGCTCGAGTTATTAATTTTTGTCAAAAAAATTGAAAATTTAAAGGTTTAATGATTTAATGATGTTTGATTGTATTGATACCGAGTCCGCATTTTGGTTTCGGAGCCCGGTGTCCATTACTATATTTATGGTCTATGTGTGAAATTTGGTGATAAACAGAGTTAGTCTGATGTGATTCAGATGTCCGGTTGTTAAAATAGAGGTTTTAAAGTTTTCTTAAAAATTTCATTTGATTTTGTGTCCGATTCGTATTTATAGACGTTATTTTGGTGTTTTGATCGCGCCAATGAGTTTGTATGGGGTTTTTGGACTTGTGTGCATAATTGGTTTGGAGCCCCGAGGGCTCGGGTGAATTTCTGATAGGCTATAAATGTTTTTGAACTTAGAAAAACTAGGTTTTACTCAGCTTTAGTGTCTTCTGGTTTCCTTCTTCGCGTTTGCAAAGTTACTCTCACGAATGCGAAGAGTGAAATGGGTCTAGGTGGATTTTTCTTCATGGCAAACGCGTTAGCTAGGTCAGGAATGCGGAGCAATGGGGGCTTTATCCTTCGTGAACGCAACCAGCATCGAACGCGTAGCGTTAGGCACCTGTGGGGGGGGATAGTCGCTCTTCTACATGAACGCGAGCACTGGATTATGAAACCGAAGGCCAGGGGAGAGAAGCCTTCGCAAATGCAAAGAAAGACTCGCAAATGCGTAGGCCTTTTGGGCAACAGCCTTTCGCGAACGCGATAGGCTGTTCGCAAACGCGAAGAAGGCCTTATGCTCAGACCTTAAAATATTTTAAAAACGGGATTTCTCCCATTTTTCATAACCCTTCCATTAGAGCTCGACCTAGGTGCGATTTTGAAGAGAAAATTCAACATCAATTCATAGGTTTGTACACTTTAACTTATTTTCTACGATTTGTATCATCTCTCACTAATTCCTAGCCCTAATCTTTGTTCTTTCATGGCAGAGAACTTGGTATTTAGGAAGAATTGGGTAGGAAATTGGGGATTTAGACCTCAATTTGAGGTCAGAGTCTGAAACTAATTACATAATCGTCTAGGGAGTGAATGTGTAAATGGATTTTGGTCCGATCCTCGTAGTTTGACCAAGCGGGCCTGTGGTCGATTTTTGGCTTTTTGGGGGAAAGCTTGGATACCCTAAATTGATGCATTGTAATTGATTCCTTTAACAATATTTGATAATAATTGTGGCTGAATACGAGTGGTTTGGAGGTGGATTCTAGGGAAAAAGGCCACGGTAGAGCTCTAAATTGACTTCGGAGTGAGGTAAGTATTGTGTCTAACCTTAACTTGAGAGAATTAGGAACCCTCGGACTATGTGCTATGTGAATTTCTTATGAGCGGCGTATATACAAGGTGACAAGTTCTTATACTCCGCTAGATTGCTTGTTTTTTCTAATTTTTCCACTATTCTTTAATTATCTGCTTCCTTGTCTTAAATGTCATATGCCCTAAATGCTTTCCATGCTTATTTTATACTTGTTAATCAATGTCTTATACTGTTAATGATGTAATATCTTTTCACATTTTCATGATTCCTGCTATTTACTTAAACTGGCTTACTTGCACCTTCTAATAGTCAATTACTGGATTGGTCTAGCTGTATAATATTACTTATGTAGATTCCTATGTTGTACAGGGTTTTATTTTTTATTCGATTTGGTATTTATTGATCGCAATGGTTTTCGTGATTTGAATTGTTAATTTGATTGTGCACAAGAGTATCTGGTACTATAATGGTGGGATCGGGTTGCACACCGCAACATATGAAATAAAGGTGAATTAATATGGTAAAATAAGGGTGAATTTGTGTTGTACGGTGGGATCGAGTTGCACGCTGCAACAAGTGGAATAAGGGTGAATTGTTATGGTCAAATAAAGGTGAATTATGATACTATATCGATATATGGTAGGATCAGATTGCGTGATGCAATATATATATATATATATATATATATATATATATATATATATATTTGTTTATGTTATTACAGTGAAGTAAGGGAGGAATCCGTCTTGTACGGTGGGATCGGGTCACGTGCCGCAACAACCTATGCGTTTCTATTTTCCCTGAGATGTGTTGGTTTTCGGTATTCGCATTTGAAATGCTAAGGATTGGTAATTCCCGACGATACCGGCTTATTTCTTGAGACTGTAGTTATTATTTCCAGTTAATTATCTTATTTTGTTCCGTATTTCCTTTTTCTATCTTTATTATATACTACATACATGTTGCAGTATTAGTGACCTTCCTTAGCCTTGTCGCTATTTTGTCGAGGTTAGGCTCGACACTTACAGAGTATATGGAGTAGGTTGTACTTATACTACACCCTGCATTTCTTGTGTAGATTTTGGAGTCGATCCCAATGATGGTTATTAGCGTGCCCAGATCGGACAGTTGCAGAGACTTGAGGTACGACTGCTCAGTGCCTGCAGCTCCTAGAGTCCCCTCTCCTTTCTATTTGGCTGTGTACTTTCTTTTCAGACAACTTTATGTTATTTCAGACCATTGTTTGTACTATTCTAGTAGCTCGTGCACTTGTGACATCGGGTATAGGGATGTATTAAATGTTGGTTGTTTTAGCTTCCCCATTATTAATTCGGATTATTGCAGTTAATTCATTTCTTCTTCATTATTTAATTTTAAACTATTAAAAATGGATAAAATGTTCTAACGTTGGCTTGCCTAGCAAGTGTAATGTAGGCACCATAACGATCCCGAAGGTGAAAATTCCGGGTCGTGACAGCTAGCCTGAGTCCCAGAATGTAATCTTCATACTTTGCCATATTTTTGGTACATGAGAACTTGAGTTTAGTGGATACTGGATAGTGTTGACCGGTTTCTGATGCCCAGAATGCTCAGATGCCTACTCATTTGAAATTCGCTGCTCTGTCGAAGAATAGTCTCCAACCATAATAAGCTCCTGTAATATGTTCCCCCTATAAATGACACTTTTTCATCAGGAAAGTAGGTCTTCTGCGGTTCGTAGTCTCCATCCATGAGATTCTCTGCCAGATAATCGGACAGTTCTTGCTCCTTCACGGCATTTTGATTTACATAGACTATGTCGAACTCACTTAGAAATATCTGCCACTGTGTTAACTTGCCCGTGGGCATAAGTTTCTGAGAAATATACTTCACATGGTCCATCCTTAATATTAGGTAAGTGGTGTAGGCACAAAAGTAATGCCTCAGCTTTTGTGCTACCCATGTCAAGGCACAACATGTACGCTTCGACAAAGAGTACCGAGCTTCATAAGGTATGAAATTCTTAGTGGGTAGTATATGGCTTTCTCTTTCCTGCCTATATCATCGTGTTTTCCCAAGACGCATCCAAATGCTCCGTCCAACATAGATAATTACAACACTGGTCTCCCAATCTCTAAAGGGACCATCACAAGAGGCTTGGATAAATATTCCTTGATTTTTTTAGAAAGCCGTTTGACACTCCTCAGTCCAGCTCGTTTCAACATCCTTTCCTAACATCCTGAAAGTTGGTTCATAGTTTGAAGTTGGTTGTGCTACGTAGGAACTGATGTAGTTGAGATGGCCCAAAAAAATCATCACATCTTTCTTGTTCTTAGGCGGTGTCAAATCCTGAATGGCGTTGATCTTTGATGGATCTAGTTTGATTCCTCGACGATTGACATTGAAACCTAATAACTTTCTGGATAGAACCCCGGAGGCACGCTTTGCGGGGTTGATGAGGTCAATGTGTATTGGATTTTTCTGCTCGTGCTTAGTCAAATTCTAATATAGTTTAATATATCGTCCCACAGAGATTGGAAAATCTATGCTAGAAACTTGTAATATTTTAGCTACAATTTGAGAGAACCAAATTGATGAAAAGAGTAGGATTTTGAATTTGTAAATTACTTAAATAAAAACAACTTGTGGAAAATTTATATTTAAAAAGTGTTGGGTATTTTTGAATTCGCTTGATAATATATTACAATAAAATCTCAATTTTTACATGTATTTCTCTGAGAAATAATTGCTTATCGCTAATATAATTAGATTTAGATCACTAAGAAGTAGTCAATTAATAGCACTCCGTGAGGTTATGTAATTAATTGAGTTAAAAGTAGTGACGATTGGACAGAAATATTTTTCTTGCTTGAATTGTGCTAAGGGTTAGTAAAAACTTTGTGAGAATATTTTTACTACAAAATCAATAATCTTGCCTACAACAATTCCTCCGTGAGAATTAAAACTGAGGCAAGCAAGATTACAAACTTGGAATAATAGTTTACTAAAAATTACTCTCACTCTACTATTTTATTCATTAGTTATTATATATCAATTTTCCTTTGTGAGAATTATAAAATTAATATAATAATAACTTAGAGATAAAAATATGTAGAAGTGATAATAATGATTAATTAAAACTATTATTACATCACAGTACAAAGTATAAAAAGAAAGTTTCAAGTCAAGTATGTATTAAACTGAAATAGTATTATAATATATATATCAAGCTTCATCAACTATCCCAACAAAAAGACACTACTCCATTATCGAGTATTTGAAAACGAAAGGAATTCTATGACATATATTGCCAATACTACTAGGAAATCTAAAAATTATAAGAAGTAATGAAAGAAGAACAAGTAAGAATAAGAGACCAAAGATTTAGAAAATAAAGTGGTTCTTTTAATCCTTATTCATCGATGCCTCATACACAGAGAGTTGCCTTCTATTTATAGACGTGCATTTCTTCTTGAAATGTTGTGATCTCAAGTGAGGAAGATCCATCTTGAGGAGCATGCATCTTGAGAAAAATGTGTCATGAAGAAAATACGTCTTGAGGAAGATGCATCTTGATGAAGATGCATCT
Organism: Nicotiana glauca; assembly: GCA_026770625.1. NCBI lineage: Eukaryota > Viridiplantae > Streptophyta > Magnoliopsida > Solanales > Solanaceae > Nicotiana > Nicotiana glauca. Next base: position 13,672 of record MU735642.1, read on the forward strand.
TGAGGAAGATATGTCGTGATCTTCTTGCATTGTGGAGTGAATATGTTACGACCTTCTTGTTTCTTTCATTTTCTTGCTTAATTAATATCATTCTTATTTCCCGCAAAACATTTTTAGAAAATATAGAGAATCGAAATATTATATAAATACTTTATTTAAAATAGTATAGTTGTAAGCATATAATATATGAATATTTTATATTCATCAAATTCCCCCATACTTGAATCATTGCTCGTCCTCGAGGAAAATTATTTTATTAGTAATTATTGTTTCTTGTAGACTAGAAAAGTAAGAAAATAAAAATTCACATAGCATTCAAAACCTATAAGTTTTTCAAGTCACCAAATCTTTACCTTATTTATACTTCTGCCTCTGTGTCACGATCCCAAATTCTAACCGGCCGTGATGGCGCCTATCGTGGAACTAGGCTAGCCAACCATCACATTACTATACAAGTTTCCTTGTCTAAACAGTTCATAAAGCATCAATTAACAATAATATATAAAATATTTCATTTAAGTCTTAGCGCCCCATAAATAATTTATACAACTCTAAACAAACCTCCCAGAACTGGAGTCAATAGTCATGAGCATCTAAAGAAATATGACAAATTCTGCTAAGTACAATGTCTCAGAATTCAAAACTAAAACTAAATAGGAAGGGAAATGGAGAAGTTGTGGACGCTGGCAGCTACCTCGAATCCCACGAACTCTGCTATTATCCGCTGAACAACTACTGCCGCGAACCAGTACATGAATCTGTGCACATGGGCATATGGAGTAATGATGAGTATGCAAACTCAGTAGTAATGAAAAGAACTCACAGTATGAGTAATACAAAACACATAGACAGATACACAGTTCCACCAAAAATCAGTAAATCACCAAGTAGTATTTATCAATTAGTAAGTTGAAATTAGTTTTTCCAGACATCATTTGAAAACAAGTGCAATATCAAATATCTCAGGAAAATTCTCTATAAATCTTAGTTCAAAACAAATTTAAATCATAGTTTAAAAAAAACTTTAGTAAATCATCAAAAATCTGCCCCTCGGGCCAAAAATCATTTACTGTAACCATTGCCCATCAGGCATCCTCACAATCACTCTTGTAACATTATCCCATCAGGCATCCTCACCATCATTCTGTAACATTTGCCCATCAGGCATCCTCACAATCACTCTATAACATTTGCCCATCATGCCATAATCATCACACTGTAACATTAGCCCATCAGGTAATAATCATCCCATTCGGTACCGACGCTCACTGGGAGTGTGTACAGACTCGGGAGGGGCTCCTACAATCCAAGCGCAATATATATCAAGCCACATCACGACATAAATCACTCATAACATAGGCCCGCAACCTCACTCAGTCAGACACTCTCAATTTGCCCATCAAGCCACAAATGTACCGGGTTCTCGACCTAAAATCAATGTTTCATTTTTTCCAGAAAGTAGTATAAAACTACTTTGAGTGTCAAAATAATTTATCAATAAAATAATGGGTGAAAATCATGACATATAAAATGAGAAATACAGTAAAACAGCCCCTAAGGGGTAAACAGGTCGGCACTAGGCCCCAAACATGGCTTACAGCCCAAAACATATCATAATGTATAATTATTATTTAAGCATAAGCTTAAGAATCAGTTTTGCAACTCACTAGTCGCCCAAGTAGGGAATGTATTTCCAAATTCCAAATCTTTATATCCCAAAGCCCGTGAAAGGGTGTATAGTCCAGGGTTTCATACCCTCAGGACATGAATTCAAGTCATTACTTACCTCAAAACTAGCCCGAAAATTATTCTGCAACATGTTTGCCTCGTGAATCAATTTCTGAAAGCTCCAAATCTATCAAGTCAGATTTTTATCATCAAATTATGCCCAAGGAATAATTCCTAACCAGAAAATATCAATTTTATTCAAAATCCCGAATCTGTCCGAAACCCGACCCTCGGGCCCGCGTTCTGAAACTCCGAAATTTTTATACCAAAATGTTCTCGTCCTCTCACGAGTCTTTACATATAAAGAACAAAAAAATCGGAGCTCGTTTGACACTTCAAATCTACCCTAGAAGGTCTCAAAATTACAAGCCCTAAAACCCCACTTCTCTACTGATTTTCATGTTCTAATTCATATATAATCATGTATTTAACTTGGAAATAAGTAGAAACAACTCACCTTTGATGCTTGATGAAATCCCCCTTGAAATGCTCTCCGAAATAATCCAAGAAGACTCGAAGATCTTTAATTTGATAGGTTGTACACTATATACATCTTTATATATTCCGAGATATGAGCTTCTAAAGTGCATCAGAAAATTCTGTCAAAATTGCTCCACCAGCCATTTTCGATCCACCATAACTTTCTGGGATAATATCCAAATCATGAATGGTTTAACTTTTTGAAAACCAAAATATAAGGGCTTCAGCTTTCATGTTTTGCAATTTTTCTGATTTCTTGTAAATTTCAAGATATGAGCTTCCAAACTGGACACCTCGCACCAGAAATTTTCTGGTGCACAGCTGAAGCTTAAAAAATCTGCAACTTTTCCAAGTATGAAATAGTCCGTTTAACCTCCCGAAACTCACCCGATGCCACTGAGACCTCAACTAAACATGCCAACATATCCCATAACATCATTCAAACTAGTTCCAACCTTCGGAACTCTCAAAACAATATCACAACACAAAATTCGCATCGGATTCAAGCCTAAGAATTACAAAATTTTCTAAATTACTCTTTTGATAAAAAAAACCCAACCAAACCACGTCCAAATGACATGAAATTTTGCACACACATCCCAAATGACACAACGGAACTAATGCAACTCTCGGAATTCCATTCCGACCCCTATATCAAAATCTTACATATCAACCGGAAAAACGCCAAAAATATCAACTTTGCTAATTCAAGCCTAAATCTACTACGAACATCCAAAACTCCTTCCGATCACATTCCTAAGTTATAAATCACCCCCCGAAGCTAAACGAACCATCAGAACTCACATTCGAGCCATCTAATATATAAGTCAATATCCGATTGACTTTTCCAACTTAAGCTTCCTTAAAAGAGACTAAGTGTCTCAAACCTTACCAAAATCATTCCGGAATGATTTCAAATTTTGCACACAAGTCACATTCTATATGACGGACCTACTCCAATTTCCGAAATCAAAATCCGACCCCGATATCAAAATTTTCACTTCCGGTCGGATTTCTCAAAAATCTTCAAATTTCTATCTTTAGCCAAATAGCTTCAAAATACCCTACGGACATCCGAATTCACTTTCGATCGCGCTCCCAACTCCAAAATCACCATACGAAGCTATTCCTAGACTCGGAATCCCAAACGGACATCTATAACACTGGGATGCCTTACATCCCAAATTTATGAAATCCTTCCAAAATGCTATCTTCCATAATATACGCCGAAACACTCCCGGTTCATCCAAATCCCGATCCGGACATACGCCCAAGTCCGAAATTATCATACGAAGCTATCCGAGCCATAAAATCCTCATTCCGAGGTTGTTTACTCATAAGTAAACTCTTAGTTGACTTTTTTTTTATTTTAAGGCTATTATTAAGGACTAAGCGGCTGAATTCTAATTTAACCATCCCGATTTCAAGCCTATTAACTCTAACACATCAATAATGGATTAATCAAGCTAAGCCAATTTAATAACAGAAATAATAATGTAGGTTCTACGTAACGACGTACCGGGTTGTTACATTCTCCCCCTCTTAAGAACATTCATCCTCGAATGTTTTACAAGTCATGATTAGGCACAACATTATCCTCTTTTTACTTTACCCATCATCTCTTATTATCCTCGACTTCATATAGATCTTAGATATCCTTCCAATATTTCAACTTTCTTAAGGCCCCAAAAATTGGCTAACTCCTAAATTTTTCAAAATTTTTGGCAGAGTCTCCCTTGTAATTGGGTCTATCCACCTATCAGAGTAACACCAAAACAACTCTTAACAACATGTCCACAACCCAACAAGTACACAAGTATATCAATAACACTAATCTTCGCATTACAAGCCCGACATTATCACAATGATATATTGACATGAAACGCATCATTTGTATGATCATGACCACATTTCTGGTCTTAATAGTTATTCATAAATAATTCCATCATCATCAATGAATCTCATATTAACCACCACCTCATTTCAAATTTTCACAATACTGACAACAGAATGTGAGGCATGAAGACCTCATTATTACTTACTCGGATTAATGAGTCACATTTAACGCCACCTGGGAACTCATCTCATAAGCCAAAACTCAATGTTTACAATACGAAAATGGCTGAATAGGAACATAAAATATACAAGAATTATCAAATAAGCCTAGCAGGCATGACTCCCTTTACTATTATCGCACCAATTAAACTTCACAAAGGGAAATTTACACTCACAAATATTTTACCACAAGGACCTCGTCCTTACATAACCTCCACCGCGGCTTGAAGCCCGGTTTAAATATTTTACATTATATAAAAATATGAGGATGTCGTCCTCAATCCGTATCACAAGTATGTTTCACATTGTCAGCTGAAATTTTCAATTTCCTTTATTTCTTCTTTTCAATAAATTTCGTAAACACATAACGAACCCTCATACCGGTAGGGCATATAATTCATAAAAATTGGAATCAATTATTCCGAAACACATTAAACTCATTGTAGTGAATAATAAACATTACTTTAACCTTACAAATTCCTTGGAGTCCAATTTCTAACATTCAGAATTCTTTTCAAGATCTGAGTCTCACATACACACACTATATAAGTCTAAACAAACAGTTTCAAGCCATAACAATAACCCTAGATATAATCGCATAATATACTACACAACTCGTATACTCGCAACACCATTCTCGATCACCATAACTACTCAAACCAACCAAGTACTAGTAGGAAACCCCATATTGAGCAGAACCTCGCTCCAAACCTTCGTATACCATCAATAATGAAAGAAACATACATGAACTCACAATATACAACACGTTCCCCATACCGGTAGAAAATATCTGGTTTAAACCATCAAGAACACTTGGAAATCCATTTTCTCCTAATCAAGGTATCAGAACTAAATTTCCCTAATTCAACCAGGCCACGCAGGTCATCAAACCCAAGAATATTGCCATATTACTACAGCTAATTCAACAAAAATTCTTCACAAGCTTAGGTATCACAAACCATAAAATACCTCAATTACACTACTAAGCTCACCTTCATTCTCGTGAAAATTAATTCAACTTTCTCAATTAGAGTCAAATTCAAATCTCAACATATACACATTGTTAGTAGAAAAGAAACTCTATACTCAACATTATAAGGCACACACCTACGTAGATTATTCTGCATGAGATAACCCACATGGTTAACCTCAAATTGGCATCTTGTTATACCCTTTCGCAACCACAGTAATGATCCGTTTATTAGAACTCTCAGTCTCAAGGTCCATGAAGCGCACAAATTACCATATCTGATCCTATCTAGAAGAAAAATCACTATACATCACATGACCCTCACTCCAGTAGAAATATGCATCTCTAGCCGTGGTAGAAATCATCAAGAACTTCTGAATCACATTTGTAATACTTACCCTGACTAAGTAAACAGAACGACCTGACCCCGCTAGAAAACCACGTGCTGGGATAAGTAATCCACACATTGAAGCAACAAGAAACTCATACACTTCACACATTACACCTTCAAGTACAACTCAATCATTCAACAAATTCCATTACCCGTAAAGCACATTACAACCTGTATCGAAGAAATTTCCATCACTCGAGTCATTCCCAGACTCCACCTCTGCGGGTCATAACTAATTCACCAATACACCTCGCACCGAAACCAGTACAACACATAATCTTGTACTCAACTTATCATTAGCAAAGTCCCCCACTCGGCTTAAAGCCAAAGATTAAGACAAACAATAACTCACTATGCCCATACACTGTTATTGCCACCATAATGTGGTGAGGTTCAACTAAATCCTCCATAAGCTTATATGACCCAAACCATCTAACACTCAAATAAAATGCAAATCTAGCATCCACCATTGTAATGGTCATGCCAACTCTCACAGCGATCTAAACTCAGATTACAATATACATTATTTACTGATAGAGAGAACTTACTACAAATCAACATAAGGGTCACACGCCTCAAGACAACCCGCATGAGATACCCCTACCTGCTTAATCTCAAAATGCTATCTCCCTATACACTTTCGAAAATCATAGCCATCACGCAATTACTATACCTTCCTACATTAGAACATAACCACTGCCTACCCTTGAGACATCCCATTAAACAATATAATAACCGGAAGACGATGGCAATACCAACACTGGAGTTGTGGTCAAGGAATTCTTAAGCTTCTGGAAACTCTACTCACACTCGTCCGACCACATGGATACCTTCACTGAACACCATGTGTCCCAAGAATGCTACTAAACTGAGCCAACGATTCACACTTGGAGAACTTCGCACAAAGCTTCTCCTCCCTATATCCTTGTAACACCATCATCAATTGTTAAGTATGCTACCCCTAGCTATGAGAGTACACCAGGATGCCATCAATGAACCCAATGATAAAGGAGTTATAACACGGTTAAATACACATTAATCAATACATGAACGCTGATGGGGCATTGGTCATCTCAAAAGACATCACAGGAACTCGGAACATAATAGTAAAACCCATTTCACTTCACAACTAAGCTACACGAGAGGTCCTTCAATACCCTCACAACTCGAAGCCAAATTCTAACTCAATACGACAGTCAAATACTCAATAGTTCTTGCTACATCTCCCGCCAATTCATTCTTGGTCACAATTAAACAACTTGAATACATTTAACTATCCGATCACATTCACTATGTAGTCATCTAGTCACAAAGTTCCATCAAAGGGACGCAAACGGACATCTAAGTTCCCCAACACATGTGTTCACCCAATTGAAATCTCAACACTTAAGCCACTGACAAATCCGACCACAAGTCCTTCTGACTGGCCCTTCATTAACATGTTAAAAATCACATCTCACCCATGGAAGTCATAAGTCACCGACGCACAACTGATACCAAGCGCTCGCGTGCGCATTCGGATGCATGAAAGGAACTCACAGAGTTACGCTTTTGGCTGAATAAATGGATTCGCACGATAAGAATTCAAGAATGTGGAATGTTTCCTAAGGGTTCTGCAGCATCTCGAAGATAAGTATAGACGTCTCTGTACTGATCCGCAAGACACAACTAAACCTGCTCACGACCGTTGAGTCCTATGTAACCTAGTGCTCTGATACCAACTTGTCACGATCCCAAATCCTAACCGGCCATGATGGCGCCTATCGTGGAACTAGGCTAGCCAACCATCACATTACAACACAAGTTTCCTTGTTTAAACAGTTCATAAAGCATCAATTACAACAATATATAAAATATTTCATTTAAGTCTTAGCGCCCCATAAATAATTTATACAACTCTAAACAAACCTCCCAGAACTAGAGTAAATAGTCATGAGCATCTAAAGAAATATGACAAATTCTGCTAAGTACAATGTCTCAGAATTCAAAACTAAAACTAAATAGGAAGGGAAATGGAGAAGCTGTGGATGCTGGCAGCTACCTCGAATCCCACGAACTCTGCTACTATCCGCTGAACAACTACTGTCGCGAACCAGTACATGAATATGTACGCCAACTCAGTAGTAATGAAAAGAAGTCACAGTCTGAGTAATGCCAAACACATAGACAGATACACAATTCCACCAAAAATCAGTAAATCACCAAGTAGTATTTATCAATTAGTAAGTTGAAATTAGTTTTTCTAGACATCATTTAAAAACAAGTGCAATATCAAATATCTCAGGAAAATTCTCTGTAAATCTTAGTTCAAAACAAATTTAAATCATAGTTTAAAAAAAACTTTAGTAAATCATCAAAAATCTGCCCCTCGGGCCAAAAATCATTTACTGTAACCATTGCCCATCAGGCATCCTCACAATCACTCTTGTAACATTATCCCATCAGGCATCCTCACCATTATTCTGTAACATTTGCCCATCAGGCATCCTCACAATCACTCTGTAACATTTTCCCATCAAGCAATAATCATCACACTGTAACATTAGCCCATCAGGCAATAATCATCACACTGTAACATTAGCCCATCAGGTAGTAATCATCACACATTCGGTACCGGCGCTCACAGGGGTGTGTACAGACTCCGGAGGGGCTCTTACAGCCCAAGCGCAATATATATCAAGCCACATCATGGCATAAATCACTCATAACATAGGCCCGAAGCCTCCCTCAGTCAGACACTCTCAATTTGCCCATCAGGACATAAATGTACCGGGTTCTCGACCCAAAATCAATGTTTCATTTTTTTCACAAAGTAGTATAAAAATACTCTAAGTGTAAAAACAATTTATCAATAAAAGACTGAGTGAAAATCATAACATATCAAATGAGAAACACATTAAAACAACCCCCAAGGGGTAAACAGGTCGGCATTATACCCCAAACATGGTTTACAGCCCAAAATATATCATAATGTATAATTGTTATCTAAGCATAAGCTTAAGAATCAGTTTTGCAACTCACTAGTCGCCCAAGTAAGGAATGTATTTCCAAATTCCAAATTTTTATATTCCAAAACCCGTGAAAGGGTGTATAGTCCGGGGTTTCATACCCTCAGGACAGGAATTCAAGTCATTATTTACCTCAAAACTAGCCCGGGAATTATTCTGCAACACGCTTGCCTCGTGAATCAAGTTCCGAAAGCTCCAAATCTACCAAGTCAGATTTTTATCATCAAATTATGCTCAAGGAATAATTCCTAATCAGAAAATATCAATTTTATTCAAAATCCCGAATCTGTCCGAAACCCGACTCCCGGGCCCGCATCCCGAAACTCAGAAATTTTTATACCAAAATATTTTTCGTCCTTTCACCAGTCAGTACATATAAAGAACACAAAATTCGGAGCTTGTTTTGTCCCTTCAAATCGACCCTAGAAGGTCTCAAATAACAAGCCCTAAAACCCCACTTTTTTACTGATTTTCATGTTCTAATTCATATATAATCTTGTATTTAACTTAAAAATAAATAGAAACAACTCACCCTTGATGCTTGATGAAATCCCCTTGAAATGCTCTCCGAAATCATCTAAGCCAAATGAAAGAAATGAAAGAAATGAAAGAAATAAGCCAAATCCGGGTTTAAAGAATCTGCCCGTGCTTCGTCGAGTTGTACCTTGCACTTGTGCTATACAAGTTGTACATCATATTAAAATTTTCCCTTGTCGGACACCTTCTGTTTAAACACCCATAACGTCTTGTAGAAATATCCAAATGAAAAATGGTTTGAACATTTAGAAAGTATACTCGAAGATCTTTAATTTGATAGGTTGTACACCATAAAAATCTTTATATATTCCGAGATATGAGCTTCTAAAATCCATCAGAAAATTCTGTCGAAACTGCTCCACTAACCATTTTCGATCCACCATATCTTTTTGAGATAATATGAAAATCATGAATGGTTTAACTTTCTGAAAACTAGAATATAAGGGCTTCCACTTTTGTGTTTTGCAATGTTTCTGATTTCTTATATATTGCAAGCTATGAGCTTCCAAACTGGACTCCTCGCACTAGAAATTATCTGGTGCACAGCTGAAGATTAAAAAATCTGCAACTTTTCCAAAGATGAAATAGTCCGTTTAACCACCCGAAACTCACCCGAGGCCACTGAGACCTCAACCAAACATGCCAACATATCCCATAACATCATTCAAACTGTTTCCTACCTTCGGAACGCTCAAAACAACATCACAACACCAAATTCGCATCGGATTCAAGTCTAAGAATTTTAAATTCTTCTAAATTACTCTTTTGATAAAAAACCCAACCAAACCACGTCCGAAAGACATGAAATTTTGCACACACATCCCAAATGACACAACGGAACTATTGCAACTCTCAGAATTTCATTCCGACCCCTATATCAAAATCTCACATATCAACTGGAAAAACGCCAAAAATATCAACTTTTCCAATTCAAGCCTAAATCTACTACGAACCTCCAAAACTCCTTCTGATCACATTCCTAAGTTATAAATCACCTCCCGAAGCTAACCGAACCATCAGAACTCACATTCGAGCCCTCTAACAGATAAGTCAATACCTGGTTGACTTTTCCAACTTAAGCTTCCTTAAAAGAGACTAAGTGTCTCAAACCTTACCAAAATCATTCCGGAATGACTTCAAATTTTGCACACAAGTCACATTCTACATTATAGACCTACTCCAACTTTCAGAATCAAAATCCAACCCCGATATCAAAATTTCCACTTCTGGTCGGATTTCTCAAAAACCTTCAAATTTCTATCTTTAGCCAAATAGCTTCAAAATACCCTACGGACATCCGAATTCACTTTCGATCGCGCTCCCAACTCCAGAATTACCATACGAAGCTATTTCTAGACTCGGAATCCCAAACGAACATCTATAACACTAAGATGCCTTACATGCCAAATTTATGAAATCCTTCCAAAATGCTATCTTCCATAATATACGCCGAAACACTCCCGGATCATCCAAATCCCGAGCTGGACATACGCCCAAGTCCGAAATCATGATACAAAGCTATCGGAGCCATAAAATCCACATTCCGAGGTCGTTTACCCATAAGTCAACTCTCAGTTGACTTTTTCTAATTTTAAGGCTATTATTAAGGACTAAGCGACTGAATTCTCATTTAACCATCCTGATTTCAAGCCTATTAACTCTAACACATCAATAGCGGATTAATCAACCTAAGGCAATTCAATAACAGAAATGATAATGTAGGTTCTACGTAACGACGGACCGGGTCGTTATATTTTGTTTGACAAAAAATTTCTCTCCTTCTTTGGCGAACTTTTTGAGATTGATAACATTATGATCACAATATTTGAGTTACTCAAACTTTGTCCATAAGCTTGCCCTTCATGTCAGTCTACACTAATGTAGAATCAACATTGATTTTTTAAATCTTTTTTGGACTTTTTTAGGCTTTTATTGTTAGTCTTAGTGCGGGTAAGGGTAAATGAAATATTTATAGTGACTGTGTTCCTTCCAGCTTTATAAAGCGAGCCAATTATTTTACCAAAGGAACTAGTGCAACTTAATACAAAGAAGATAAACTCTAGAGATGTTTTCAGTCCCATAATTAATACCAATTAAGTCAACATTCCTTTCAACAGAAATATTCTCCATAAGTTATAACTTTTTACACCAAGAACTTATTCCATAAGTATATTCACGTCATTTTTTATATTTTATTATTATTTTTGTGTGAGAAGGATATTCACATAATTTTTTTTAACTTTATATACAAACCAATCCACCTTTCTCTAAATACAAACTTTACACCAAAAAGTATTCCTTCATCCCGTGCTTAAATAGCCATTTCTACTCAATTATAGCTGGAAGAAATTTTTTCTTTGGTTAAACCAACATGGTTTATCAAGTAGAGTTGGTTTATCCTTTCTCTTTCTCTCTCTCTCTCTCTCTCTCTCTCTCTCTCTCTCTCTCTCTCTCTCTCTCTCTCTCTCTTTTTGGTAATAAGGCTCAAAGTTGGGTGCTAAAGGAAAATATATATATGTGTGTGTAGTGGTAGAAACAAAGAGGCTAAAAAGTGAATCAAGGAAAGCCTAATTTCATTTAAAACTCAACGTTGTCTATAATTTTGCCTTGATAGACATTTGGGGCAGGTTCTAGCAAAGCTTTATTGATTCTACATGTTGAAATCATAATGCTTCTGAATTCCGACTATTTCTCAGATTAGGAGATTCATTATTGCCATCACAAAAGCTTACAAATTTGAAAGTTTGTGACGATCCGACCCGTCGTCTCATGAGTTACTGCCCCGTTCTTCCCATTTTCTTCTTCTTTATATTTCATTATTGGTATGTGGTGTGTTAGAATTTATTTGGAGTGATTTTAATAAGAAATGAGACACTTAGTCTCTTTAAGGAAGGCTTAGTTTGGAAAAGTCAACTGGAATTTGACTTGTGTGTTAGAGGGATCGGATGTGAATTCCAATGGTTTGGTTAGCTCCGGAAGGTAATTTTTGACTTCAGAGCGCGATCGAAAGTGGTTTTGGAGGTCCGATGTAGAATTAGGCTTGAATTAGCGAAGTTAGTATTTCAGCGATTGTCGATTGATAGGTGAGATTTTCATCCGGGAGTCGGAATGAAATTCTGAGAGTTGTTGTAGCTTCGTTAGGTGATTTGGGATGTGTGTGCAAAATTTTAGGTCACTCGGACGTGGTTTGGTTGGGTTTTTGATCGAATGCATGTTTTGGAAGTTTTAGAAGAACTTAGGCTTGAATTCGATGTAATTTGATGGTTTTGGTATTGTTTGAGGTGTTTTGAGGATTGAACTAAGTTTGAATAATGTTTTAAGATGCGTTGGTGCTTTTAGTTGAGGTCCCGGGGGCCTCGGGTGTGTTTCGGGTTATATCACACTCTTATTTGATGTTTCAACGTTGTATCTTTGGAGATAAAGAGGTACCATATTAAGTAAATGAGTTCTAAATTAAGTTTTTATTGAACCATTAGATCCGTATCGTAATTTTGGAGCCATATAAAAAAGAATCGTTGAATTTGGACATCCTATGAGGGACTTATGCTCATTTCCGTGTCGATAAAGTGCTGGTTGCTGTTGTAACCGTAGAAGCGGAACCGCAGAAGCGAAAAAATGGCCTGGGCAGAGAGGTTTAGTTCTGAAAATGGGACTTCGTTACCATTTTCCGTTTTTGACAATTTGGAGCTCGGATAAGGCAATTTTTTGGGAGATTTTTGGAGAGAGCAACGGGGTAAGTATTCTTAACTCAATTTTGGTTGTATAACTTGAATCTATTACGAGTTTTGGCGTTTAATCCGTGAATTTTATTGGAAAAGTATAGAAAACCCTCTTGAATAGAATCACGGATTTTAGGGTCAAAATGTTATGGGAATTGGATAATTTTTGTATTGTTAGACTCGTGGCGAGTAGGGGTGTTCATGGTTCGGTTTGACTCGGTTTTTTCTTAAAACTAAACCAAACCAACTAAAGCGGTTTTTTAAATATTCAAACCAAACCAAACAATTCTAGTATAAATTTTATCGGTTTCAATTTTATCGGTTTTATCGGTTTGGTTCGGTTTTGCGGATTTTTTCGGGTTTTAAAGATATAGTTTATAATGCAAAGAAATTGATATAAGTGAGAATAGAAAAATAAAAATGAGATATAGGAAAGCGAAATGTAAGGAATATGTGCCTACTACATTGATACTAAAACCAGCTTGATATCATGTTATTGTCATTGATACTAAAACCAGCTTGATATCATGCTATTGTCATTCTCATTCCATAGAAAATGACTACAGTGAAATAAGAATAAAAACACCTTACAAAATTAATCTCAATTGATATAATAGCAAAATCTAAAATTTAGTGCCAAAGTGAAAAATATCCTCAATTGAAGTTACATCAAACAAGTTCATTAAAAATACTATTACTACTACTATTAGTTGCACGCATCACCAGTTCCGGTTGGAATCTCAAAATTAATCAATACTCAAAGTTGTACCAGCATATTCTGAAAAGGACAAAAGTTAACATATTAGGCCTTAAAGCTTTAAAGAAATAAAAAAACATATTCAAAAGAGTTAAATGTGTAAATTTACCTTTTTCAACTATCTCAAGATTCTGGATTTCTTCTAAAAGATCTTCAAACTTGTATTCTTTATAAGTTGATCTTAACCATTGTTGAGTACAAATAAGAGTTTCTACTGTCTTCGGTGATAAAGAACTTCGATAACAGTCAAGAATTCGACCACCAGTGCTAAAAGCAGATTCGGATGCAACAGTAGAAACAGGAATAGAAAGAACATCTCTTGGAATTCTAGAGACAATTGGATATCTAGCAGATGAAGCTTTCCACCAAGCCAAAACATTTAAATCGCTGGTCTTTTCTAAATCATCTACCAAATACTTCTCAAGTTCAGATTTATTTTCAACATTGACTTCATCTGCCAAATGTTTCTCCCATTGTGATTGCCACATCTCATCACTGTCCAGGAAATCAATTCCATTTATCAAGCTTGTTTGACCACCAGTTCTGTCACTAGAAGTCTCAGAAAAAAAACTCTTGTAATGGTTATACAAGCGAGTCAATGTATCCATCACCTTTTTTGATTGTTGTCCTCCCTCTAAACTACCATAAGACTTGTTGAAAAGAAATTTCACATATTTCAACTTATATCGCGGATCCAAAATAACAACAATGAATAATAACTTGTTCATACTCTCAAAAGTACCCCAATATTTTTTAAATTTAACCTTCATCTTCTCAGCCGTGCCACTCAAAATAGAATCTTCACTATGAGAATATTTTTGAATAAAATTCTGAAGATTAAAGATCTCATGGAAAAAAGAATTAGAAGTAACATATGAAGTTCCTGAGAATTTCAAAGTGGCCTGATAGAATATCTCAAGGAACTTAATAAAAACTTTAACATTCCTCCAATCATCTATAGATGGATGTCCTCCCATACTATTCGTCTCTAAACAATATTTGAGGTACTTATGATCATCATCATACATTCTTGAAAATGCTTTTTCAAACTTTACAGCAGTATCTAGCATCATATATGCGGAGTTCCACCTAGTCTCAACATCTAAAGTCAAAAGACCATGAATGTCAATCTTAGTCTTCTCAACAAATGACTTAAAAGAATCAAACCTTCCAGCTGAGGACTTAATATACTTTACAGCATTTCTTACTCGAGAAATGGACTCATTTTGTTCAGTTAGCCCTTCTTTTACGATTAAATTTAGAATATGAGCATTGCATCTAACATGTAAGAACTCGTTTCCTAAGATGCCTCCTTTCCAATCCTCAATCCTTCTTTTCAAGTGTTTAATTGCAGCATCATTAGCAGTTGCATTATCTAGGGTCACCGTAAATATGTTTTCAATCCCCCAGTCTAATAAGCATGCTTCAATCCCCTTAGCAATTGTCTCACCTTTATGATCCGATGTTTGAAAAAAGTTGAGAATTTTCTTTTTTAAATTCCAATCATCATCAATCCAATGAGCAGTAATAACCATATAAGTTAAATTTTGAAGTGACGTCTATGTATCACTAGTAAGACATACACGTTGATTATGAATAAGCTTTCTAAGCTTTTCTTTCTCTTCTTGATATATTTTTAAACATTGCCTAGCAACAGTTAGACGAGAAGGTAATTGAAAATTAGGCAAAGCAACTGCCATTAATCTCTTAAAACCTTCTCCTTCAACAACTTTAAAAGGTTGTTCGTCAATAATGACAAACTCAGCAATGGCTCTCCTTATCTCATTAACATTAAACACAACCTTTTCTATAGTACATGTACTATATGCTTGTTCTCCTTTTCTAATTGGCATGAGTGTTGATTGCTTTCTGTCAATAATTCTAAAGGGGGATTTAGGACAAACCTCATTTAAATGCTTCCATTTTGTTGAAGTTCCATTCTTACAATCAGAAGCATAGTTTTTAGAATAGTAGTTACATTTCGCCCTAGGCATACCCCATTTATCAAGATATTTGGAAAAGTGTTTCCAAATTTCAGATGTTTCCCTGCCACTACTCACAAGGCTACCATCAAGGTCACAAGGAGTTGTTCTTTTGTACTTCTTAGGAGGATTAGGAATATTATCAGGGGTGTTGTTAGCATTAAGCTCAGGTTTCAACAATGTAGTTGGAGAGACTTTGTCGATTACCTCTACTGGTTCCACCTCTTTTGGAGTATTGACAGTTTCCATCTGAAAAAGTCACAAACTTTTAGTTAGTTTGGACAGCAATAAAGGAGAGAAATTCAAACTTAAAAAAGAGTACTTGCTCATGAAAATTCAAAGACATAATGAGTAGAAATTGAAATGGAACAAAAAATCCCCAAGATACGTAGTTTCTAAATTTTTAGCCAACAAAGGACAAAATTGATTCTAAAGCAGAAAGAATCATATAAGATATGCATAACAAGTAAAAAGCTACTTTAAAGGATAATAACCACAATCAATTAAAATTGGAGTAGTAGTTCTTACTGGGGTTGCCATTATTGATGGCAAGAACTAAGAAGAACTTGAAATAGTATTGTTCCTTTGCTGAAAATTGCAACTAGCTTTGGCTTTCGTTGATATGATATTGGCTTTGCTTTTTAACTAGGGTTTTTACTTTTCTTCTAAAAACATATTCTATTTATCTTAAATTTTAATGGGCAATGCGACAGTTGGGCTGGGCTAGGTATTTTCTTTTCTATTTATTATCTGTATTAGTACTGGACTTGGGATGGGCCAAAATTCTAAAATAAAAATAAAAATATAAAGAAGATTTTATATATATATATATATATATATATATATATATATATATATATATATA
>MU735642.1:31150-41530 GCA_026770625.1 Nicotiana glauca
AGAGAGAGAGAGAGAGAGAGAGAGAGAGAGATATTATCGGTTTGGTTTGGCTTGGTCCGGTTTTTTGGGGGTTTAATACCAAACCAAACCAAATATTATCGGTTTTTTAAAGTTTAAATCCAAACCAAACCAAACCAAGTGATTATCGATTTATTAATTCGGTTTGACTCGGTTTACCGGTTCGGATCGGTTTTTCGGTTTCCTTTGAACACCCCTAGTGGCGAGATAAGGAACCCGTTGATGTAAAATTTTTTGAGTTTCGAGACGTGGGCCTGGGGCTTGGGTTTTGTCAAATTTGTGAATTTTGATATTTTTCGATTGCTTTCGATTGGGTATTGTCTCTTTAGCATAATGCAACATATTCGTTGTGATTTTGGGCAGATTCGTCGCACGAGGAGGCCAATTCGAGAGGCAAGGGCATAGCAAGCTAGACTTTTGACCGTCTTGAGGTCAGTAATTGATGTAAATGATGTCTTGAGGATTTGAAACCCCGGAAATTTCACATTGTAATGCTATATTAAGGCGAGACACGCGCTCTATGACGAGTGCAGGGTCATTTGTTATTGGGGATTGTGACTTGGTCCGTCCCGAGCGATGTTTTCACCATGTTTTTGACTAGAACTTAATTGAGAATCATCTTTACTTGGAAGTAATTGTTACATTTGGGATTCGTGCCAATTATTTGAATCCTTCGGGGATTGATATCACTGTTTTTGCATATTTTGCATATCATTTGATCTCAGTCCAATGTTTTAAATACTATTTTGCAAATTCAACCATCTTTCTAAGATTTGAAAACTTAAATGATATTTCTAAATGATATTTTGGGTTGAGAACTGCTGTTTTATAAATGCCCAAGGGGCTTATGATGATTTCTGGAATGATCATGGATTGGGCTGCGCGCCGCAATAGTGTTATATTGATATTGAGGCCAAGAGCCTGGTTGATTACATTGATCTTGAGGCCGAGAGCCTGGTTGCGTACATTGATATTGAGGCCGAGAGCCTGGTTGATGCCACAAGATGACTTGATATTGTGTTTGGGCTGTAGGAGCCTCTCCGGAGTCTGTACACATGCCCAGTGTGCGCCGTCGACGATAAATAAATGGATGGCTCGGGCTGCATGCCGCAGTGGGTACATGAGTGTACCGTCATATGCATTTCATTGCACTCATGCATTATTCTTTATCTGTTATACATGCCTTAGTATCTGTACTCTAATTTCATTGACTTGTTGCTTCACTATTAAATTTTCTAAACTGCCAGTTATAGTTTACTTTGTATTTTTCGATGATTTCCTATTCTCAGACTTTATTTATGTTTATTAATCACTGGGTCGGAGTACTCACATTACTCCCTGCACCTTGTGTGCAGATCCAGGTACACCCTAGGCTGAGTGAGGATTTGTTTAACTGAGCAGCAGTATCTGGGAGTATCGAGGTAGCTGCATGGCGTCCGCAGCCTTGATCTCTTCCCTCTATCTCTATCTTTTATTCCATATTTTCTAGATAGACTTATAATAGGTGGACATTCTGTATTAGAGGCTTAGACTCGTGACACCGAATTCTATTGGGCTATGTTGTAGTTTTTTTTTTTTAAATTGAACTTACGCATATTTATGGATATTTCTAGACTTTTGAGATAATGTTTTAAGTAAATTCCCTACGTTAATTATTCATAATCTGTATAAAAAAAAATATTGTGAATGGTCGGGCTTGCTTAGCAGAGTGTAGCGCGCCATCATGACCGGGATTGGGGTCGTGACAAAGTTATATGGCATAAATGAAAAAAATATGTTTGAAACCATGCGAGTAATTATTTGAAAACTTTAATATTATACAAGAACAACAATTAAGAATAAAATAATAGATGAGTTTATTTATATTTATCAACGTAAGTTTTATAACCAGCAAGCTAATGCCAAATACTAATAATTATATTATTTTGTTACCACTAATAATTTTTTATATGTACAATTTTAAAACATATAGTGGTAAATATATATTTTACATGTAAAAAAACAAAAAAATCTTTTTGGCTTTCAAATTTACAATCACAGAAGAAAGCTTGAAAGAAACTGTGATCACACATATTCCATGTGTACTAGACTGATTAATTTAAGACCTTATCAGTCATTTGGTTTTGGGTTAAATATAAACCAAAAAATTACCTGAGGCAGTAATCAATTTGCACAATTAAATGGTTAACCAACCAGTCACTTAGGCATACCGATCACCATGGAATTACTCCTGCATAGGTGACTCTGTTTTTGTAGAGGCCTTCATAAAATGTTATGGTTGTACAATAACCTGGATATTAACCAGATTAATTGGTTAAGCAATTTCATTATGCAAATTTATACGGGACTTATAAGGCTCCATCGCTTCACCCTCAATGGCTATGGGTAGGAAAATGTAGTTATGAGCTTAATGTTGCCAGCTCGACTTATTTTCTACATGATTCTTCATTCAATTAGAGTATCTAATGGTTGTTTCTCAAATTGTCCTCCAAAATATAATTTTAGTCTGTGACCATTTACTTTAAATTTGTCTCCACCACTAATCTGTTGAATCTCAATAGCACCATATGGAGTAACATTTGTAACATTGTAAGGACCTGCCCATCTGGACTTTAATTTTCCAGGGAATAGCCTGAGTCGACTATTGTAAAGAAGTACCTTATCTCCAATTTTGAAACTCTTTTGTCGGATATTAGAGATTGGAAAATCTATGCTACAAACTTGTAATATTTTAGCTACTATTTGAGAGAACCAAATTGATAAAAATAGTAGGATTTTGAATTTGTAAATTACTTAAATAAAAACAACTTGTGGAAAATTTATATTTAAAAAGTGTTGGGAATCGTTGAATTCGCTTGATAATATGTTACAATAAAATCTCAATTTTACATGTATTTCTCTGAGGAATAATTGCTTATCGCTAATACAATTATATTTAGCTTACTAAGAAGTAGTCAATTAATAGCACTTCGTGAGGTTATGTAACTAATTGAGTTAAAACTAGTGACGATTGGACCGATATATTTTTCTTGCTTGAATTGTACTAAGGGGTAGTAAAAACTTCGTGAGAATATTTTTACTACAAAATCAATAATCTTGCCTACAACAATTCCTCCGTGAGAATTAAAACTGAGGTAAGCAAAATTACAAACTTGGAATAATAGTTTACTAAAAATTACTCTCACTCTACTATTTTATTCATTAGTTATTATATATCAATTTTCCTTTGTGAGAATTACAAAATTAATATAATAATAACTTAGAGATAAAAATATGTAGAAGTGATAATAATGATTAATTAAAACTATTATTACAGCACAGTACAAAGTATAAAATAAAAGTTTCAAGCCAAGTATGTATTAAATTGAGATAGTATTATTATATATATCAGCTTCGCCAACTATCCCAACAAAAAGACACTACTCCATTATCGAGTATTTGAAAAATAAAGGAATTATATGACATATATTGCCAATACTACTAGGAAATCTGAAAATTATAAGAAGTAATGAAAGAAGAACAAGTAAGAATAAGAGACCAAAGCTAGAAAATAAAGTGGCTCTTTTAATCCTTATTCATCGATGCCTCATACACAGAGAGTTGCCTTCTATTTATAGAAGTGCATTTCTTCTTGAAATGTTGTGATCTCAAGTGAGGAATATGCATCTTGAGAAAAATGCGTCATGAAGAAGATACGTCTTGAGGAAGATACATCTTGAGGAAGATGCGTCATGAAAAAGATATGTCGTGATCTTCTTGCATTGTGGAGTGAATATGTTATGACCTTCTTGTTTCTTTCATTTTCTTGCTTAATTAATAGCATTCTTATCTCCTACAAAACATTGTTAGAAAATATAGAGAATCGAAATATTATATAAATACTTTTTTAAAAATAGTATAGTTTTAAGTATATAATATATGAATATTTTATATTCATCAGGGGTTTAGCTTCAAGTTGTACTTTTGTAGATGGTCGAAGAACTTCCTTAGGTCTCTAGGTGATCTGAGTTCTTTTTGGACTTGATGATGACATCGTCCACACATACCTCATTTTTCTGTGGATCATGTCGTGAAAGAGGGTAGTCATTACTCTTATATAAGTAGCTCCGGTGTTCTTCTATCTTCATTACTCTTATATAAGTAGCTCCGGTGTTCTTCAGATCGAACAACATCATCTTATAGAAATACACAACCTACAGTGTGATGAAGGTAGTTCTCTTTGCATATTCCTCATCCATCTAGATCTCGTGATACCCAAAGCAATCAATACACGATTGGAGTTCATACTTGGTGCGATTATCAATCAAGATGTGTATATTTGGAAGCAAAAAATCATTCTTGGGACTTGCTCTATCCAGGTCTCTATAATTGACACACACCCTGACTCTTTTAGTCCTTCTTCAGTATGGGCACGATGTTGGCTAACCAGGTTGAATACTCGACCACTAGGATAATCTTAACTTTGATATCTTTTATAACCTCTTCTTTATATTCAGACTCATGCCTTGCTACTTTCTAAGTTTTTGCTTTACAGGTGGACACATTAGGTTGGTGGGTAGCTTATGAGCTACTATGGATGTACTCAACCCTGTCATGTCATCATAGGACCAGGCAAAGATGTCCTTGTATTCTTTCAAGAATATAATCTACTCCTCTTTGCTAGGTGGTGAAAGGTGGTTTAACGATCCGACTGGTCATTTTGTATTTTAGAACCTCGTTCCCATAAATAAAACCTCCCACACTTTCTTTAAGTAATTTATGACTTGCGGGGACGGGTGGTTCGGATGTTGGAAGAGTTTTGAGTAAGAATAAGTCCAATTGCTTCTTTAAGTTTATCTAAAAAGGTTAAGTTTTACTTCGGTCAACTTTCTTGGGAAACAGACAAGGATTCGTGATCTGATGATCCCGGAGGTTCCGTGGGAAAATATGGGACCTGGGCGTATGCCTGGAATCGAATTCCGAGGTCCCTAGCCCGAGTAATAATTTTTTTTGTGAAATTGTTAAATTGAAGTTTTAAAGATTTAAATAAACTAAGAAATCATTGTTTTTCTCGGTACCGGGATCGGATTTGGATTTCAAAACTTGGTACAGGTCCGAAATATCAGTTAAGACCAACCCGTGAAATTTGGTGTCCATCCGAGTAGTTTAAGAGCGTTTTGACCTGTTGGAAGAAAATTAAGAACTTGAAGTTCAATGATTTGGTTCAATTGGTTTTAGGGTTCGATTCCTTGATTTAGCATTGTTTTGAGTGTTTCGATGGTTTGAGTAGGTCCGCCTCGTGATTTCAGACTTGTTGGTATGTTCGGACGGGGCACGGGAGCCCCGAGCGTCAAACGAGCGAGGCTCGAGTGAAGTTGAAACTTGAAAAAGGACTGAACTTTGTTGCTTCTGTCATAACCGCATCTGCGGTTCTTGGACCGCAGAAGCGGTACCGCAGATGCGGCCTGTTCATCACAAAAATGGAAGGGGCCAGGCCCAGGGAAAAATGCAAAAGAGGACCAGCGATCGCAGAAGCGGTCAAGCTTAAGCGGACCCCAGACCGCAGAAGCGGTTCACCTTCCTAGGCCCAGTACCACAGAAGCGGTTGGGCTTCCGCAGAAGCGGACTCGCAGAAGTGATATACTGACCACAAAAGCGGTCCAGGCTTCCTTGTTCATTTTCGCAAAAGCGTCCCTTTTCTGCTGAAGCGGGAATCCTTCCGCAGAAGCGAAAATAGCTGTGCAGAAGGGTTCATTTAATTCGAACCCAAGGCCATTTTTATCATATCTCCTTCCACACTTGGGCGATTTTGGTGGTTCCAAAGAGAGGGTTTCCACATAGTATTGTAAGGTAAGAAATCTTCCACCATTATGAGTTAAATTACATGAACATTATATAGATCACTTAAATTTGGTGAAAAATCAAGGGTTAGATCTACACCTAGGGTTTTAGCAAAAATTAAGATTTAAGCATGGAATTTGTTATGTAATGAACTAGAAATCATATATTTGAGATCCTTAGGTGGTAGAGAATAATTTCCTTAAAAAAATATCGAAATCCGGGTATGTGGGCCCGGGGTCGGAATTTAGGAAACTTGTGGGAAAGGTTGGGAAGTCACTTAAATAGTTAGAATTCAACCTTGTGAGCCTTTATTGACTAGTTCTTGCTTTATTCTAATTAGTTTATGCTCGTTCGACTTCGAATTTAGGGTTTGGGACTTGTTCTTGATATTGGATATGCGCTTCGGAGCGAGATGAGTCTCCTTTCTAACCTTGTAAGAGGGAATTATCCCCATAAGATTATAAATGAGTAATTATTGTTAAATGCGGGGGCTACGTGCGTACTAGGTGACGAGAGTCCGTGCATAGCTACTAAAATGATAATTGATTGGGTAGTTTAGGACCCACATCATGCCTAATTGGGGAATATTTCTTATTTTAATTACCAATATGATCGTTTATGATTTGCTAGAGACTTGAGGAAAGGAAAAAGTGAAGATATGAACTTGTTGAGCCTTGGTGGGAATTTCCTTGTATATAATTGAGCCTTATGTGCATTCTTGATATTTCTCTTGATGATTATGGATCGGGCCGATCGCCTCGGTGAGAATAGATGCATCTATGGTTCGGGCCACTCGACCCTCGGCAGTGCACAATTTATTTTCTGTTGGAGCGGGCCGTCGACCTCGGCGTGAGTGCGCATGATTTTATGCTTACGTTTAGACATTACATGATCACTTGTTTAATATGAAAAAGGGAAAATGGTAATTGAATTATGGTCAAGAACATGAATATGACTTTTCTTTTAAACTTGTATTATTGGAAATCCTTATGCTGTATATCTCACATTATTATTATATTATCTTGACCTTAGTAAGTATCAAGTCGACCTCTCGTCTCTACCTCTTCGAGATTAGGAGGGATACTTACTAAGTACATGTTGTTTATGTACTCATGCTATGATTCTGTACTTAAATGTACAGGATCTGAGGCAGGTGGATCTGGGCGTCACTCTGGTGCGTATCAGTGAGCATATCTGGAACTTCTACGGTGAGCTGCTTCTCTTTCATGCCGATCCGCAGCCGAATAAGTCTTTTCTCTTTATTTTTGTTTTTGTCTATCCTGATTCAGACAGTAGGATAGTATAGTATTCTTTTGTGTGTATTCTACTAGTTTCCCGTAGCTTGTGACACCAGGTTCTGGCACACACATTAGTAGACATTCATTTTTGGGTTGTATTGTCATTTGGCACATTATGATCTTTACTGGCCTTTCCTTTATTTCAAAAATCTATTATACTGTCTTTGGTTAAATAAAAATGAGAATTAAATCACATTTCCGCGTTTGACTGGCCTGACAAAGGTGTCGGGCGCCATCATGACCTATTACGGAAAAATGGGTCATCAGCTAGGTTAACTGCTTCAATTTCTTCTAGGTTTGACTTGGGTTTGTTCTCAAAATCCTCTACTTCTCTAATAATTTCCTCGGGTATTATTTTATTTTTCCATTCTTCTGAATCACTCTCATTATGTTGCTTTGTCTCTTTATATATCATAGTTGCAGATTCAACATGATAGTAAATATAACTATGCTGAAAAGTATAGAATAATAAGATAAAATTAGTGGAAAAGAAATACTTCGTTGATCAAAAATTAAATTGTAGAAAAACAAGTCTAAATCTCGAGTAATTATTTCAAATAAAAATACCAAATGTCTTAAATGCTAGAAAACTTGAAAATATGGTAGTCTACCAAAGCTAACCAGGTGGTCGGCGAGCCCGTGATGGTGTATTAGTCCAGTTTTCCAGCACAACTCTATCTTCCACCGTATGGATGGCATCATCCTCCACCTCCTTGTCAGAATTTCATTGCATTCCTCAGTTTCTTCATTCAGGAAAAAGCTTCTCCTCGGATCCCCAAGTAGTGTCGGCTTTGCACAATGTCTGTTATAATGGCAAAATAGGCTTGGGTAAAGGATAGCAAAAACCACTCCAGGGAGGTGTCCACTCTTGATACTCCTACGCAGTGTAGTTATACCCAAGGTCTAATACGGTTGTCTGGTACCGTAACTGTAATGGCTCTGTTATTCCTTGAAGACGGGGACCGACACCCTAACGTGGTTCATACCAAGCCACAGCAGCATGCTCAGAATTTTGTCACTCCACCATCACCCTTCCTCGATAGTGTTCACCCGCTCGATGCTATGGAATGTTTCCCCACTTAATTTTTATTTACCCTCGACTTGTAGCACGATTTGATTAGTGGATATGATATTTTTTCGATCTACGTGAAACCATTTCCTGATGTAGAGTAGAGGCAAAAACCCCAACCATATGTATCTAAAGTTGTCCCAACAACATATTGTAGGTTGTAGAGATATCCAACACTCGAAATTTTACGTTAAAAGCATTCGACCGTATCTTCAAATATAGATCAATCTCCCCAACGTTCGCCCTCTGTGATCCATCAAAAGATTTCATAACCATTCTTCCTTGTCGTATTTCAGACAAGTTTATGCACAACCTTTTCAAGGTAGTCAAAGGACATATATTCAAGCTTGAACCTCCATCAATAAAAGCCCTCGCAATGACCTTGTTCTCCTATTGCATAGTATGTGAAACTCCTTGTTGTGACCTAAACCTGCCAGCGGAAACTCATCTCCGTGAAAGGTAATTGTATGTGTCTCTAGTATTTGTCCTACAATATTCACTTTATCTTCACTGGTGATACCAATGGGCACATATGCTTTGCTCAATACTTTCATCAGGGCGTTCTTGCGTGCCTCTGAATTTTGCAATAGTGATATGATAGAGATCTGGGCAGGAGTTTTGTTCATGTTCTCAATAACAGAATACTGTTGCGGAAGCCAAATGTATATAGTGTGAATAAGTCACAACTACTATACCAAAAAAATATAGCAGCCACCAAATAATAAATATGACAATAAAACAACAATAAAAGGAACACCAGAATTTACGAGGTTCGGCTAATTTTGCCTACTCCTCGGACACAACCAATATTTTATTCCACTCCAAAAATACAAGTGAAATAATACTAAAGAGAGAAGATACATATGCCTTAAGAAGATAAGAAGACAAATGAGAGGTGTGTTTAAATTCTAAACATTAGGCCTTCTTTTATAGGGGGAAAATCCCCCCAACTCTTCTTCCCAACCGATGTGGGACAAAAAATTTGCCAAACTTCAACAAATCTCCACCTTGGCAAAATTTCACATCTTTAATTTTCTCTCAATAACAAATTTTGATTGTGTCTTCATTTTCAATCTCCAGTTTTCAACAATGTTGATCAAATCCAAACAATGTTGAAACTTGACCGCAGTTACCACTTTTGTCAGCATATCAGCAGGATTCTCGGTAGTATGAATTTTCTTCACCGTGACTCCACCTTCTTCTATGATTTCTCGTACAAAATGATACCGAACATCAATGTGCTTCATCCTTGCATGATAAACTTGGTTCTTCGCTAATTGAATAGCACTTTGACTATCACAAAAATTGTGATACCTTTTTGTTCAACACCAAGCTCCTTTAGCAATCCTTGAAGCCAAATTGACTCCTTCAAAGCCTCTGTAATAGCCATGTACTCTGCCTCTGTTGTAGACAAAGCAACTGTTGACTGCAAAGTAGACTTCCACTAACTGGTGCTTTTGCAAAAGTAAACACATAACCAGTAGTTGATCTTCGTTTGTCCAGATCACCCGCAAAATCTGAGTCACAATATCCAACTACAGACTGATTGTCTTCCTGCTCAAAAACTAACCCAACATCTACAACATTATGAATATACCATAGAATCCACTTCACAGCTTGCCAATGCTCCTTTCCTGGATTATGCATATATCTGCTAATAACTCTAACAACTTGTGAAATGTCAGGTCTCGTACAGACCATTGCATACATCAAGCTACCAACAACATTTGCGTATGGTACCTTTGATATATACTCTCGTTCAGTTTCATCCTTTGGCGACATAGTAGTACTTAGCTTAAAATGGGGAGCAAGTGGAATACTAACTGGCTTAGTCTTGTCATCTATGCCAAAATGTTGTAGTACTCACTTCAAATATTCTTTCTGAGATAAACAGAGTTTCTTTGAACGTCTATCTCTTATTATCTCTATGCCAAGAATTTTGTTTGCCTCACCCAGATCCTTCATCTCGAACTCCTTCTTCAGTTGAATCTTCAACTTATCAATTTCTTCTGAATTCTTGAAAGCAATCAACATATCATCAACATATAGGAGAAGATATATAAAGGAACCATCTTTAAGCTTGCGCAAATACCACACAACGATCGTATTTGCTTCTCTTGTACCCTTGCTGCAACATAAACTTGTCAAATCGCTTGTACCATTGTCTAGAAGATT
>MU735643.1:0-23309 GCA_026770625.1 Nicotiana glauca
ATGCTTGACTGTTAATAACGAAAGAAAGAGATGTTTTCAAAAGAGGTTTTAAACTGAGCCAGATGTCTTATAAAAATATTTTTATGGAATTACTGCTGTCTAATAAATGGTTGTACTGTATTTTAGAGCATGAGGTAGTGCCCTTACGTGGTTTCTTTATTCTCAGCATTATTTACTCTTATTACCGCTGAGCTGGAAGTACTCACTTTACTCCCTGNTCCTTCCCTATCTCTTTATTATTTTCTGCAGTTTTGATCATTCGTAGTATGGAGTTTTATTACTCTGTATTGTTAGAGGCTCTAAACTCATGACCCCAGGTCTTTGGGAGATTATTCAGTTAAGATTGTAGCTTTATTGTCGATAATGGTATTCAATTAACTTATTTTGAGCTTATTGCTCGGGTTGAGAGTGCAAATGGTCGGGCTTGCCTAGCAATTGTGTTGGGCGCCATCACGACCGGGTTTGGGGTCGTGATACTACATATCCTCTAACACTCGTTTTTCTTTTTGATACAAAGCTTCACCAGTGTTACACTCTCCTTTCTTTCTCTAGCTTGTTACACAGCAGATCTTAGAGAACTACAATGTTTGTTTGAAGAGAATAAAGAGAGGGTTTTTGGTATGATCAAAGCATATGTGACTAGGGTGTAAGGCTAGGTATAAATACTTTGAAGTTGATCGATGCTTTACAAACCAAGAAATTTGATCCTTGGAAGGAAATTCATTCTTTCGAAGAATAAGGTAGCTTCCCGTTGCTTCTCCTTGATTTCCTTTCTTCAGCGAGTGTATGTAGTAAAGACCTACTCCTTGAATGTTGGCTCTTTCCAAAATTATTCGCGTACCAATCTCTTCAGGATCTTTGACTTTCCGGAATGCTACCCTTGATTCGCGCCTTAACTTTAGGAGGATCTTCGACTCTCCAAAGAAAGTCGCGAGCTTAATTCTCTCCATCACAACTGATTGATATTTTATGCTAATTGATTTTCTTGATAGGATTCTTCCCAGATTCGAGAATCCTTTCCTTAGTAAACCATATTTGCTGATCTTGTTGTTGAGCCTTGATTTATTTCTTCCTTTATATGTCAAGATTTACTCTGACAGTCTTGTAGTATCCTCTTGACTCCTTGCAATTGATTTCAAGTATGTATGTGTATATATATATATATATATATATATATATATATATATATATATATATATATATATATATATTTCATCATTAAAACTATATCTTACACCACTGAATCCCTCGGAGTGACGGGGCATCTTGTCAAACCCCTGACCACTTCCATGAACTAGAATCGTCTTAACTCGTCTGGCCATATTGGTTGCATCCTGGAAAGAAATCTCATTCCCTGTCTCCTTAGCCATCTGCAATCTGATAGGCTGTGACGACCTGACTCATCGTCTTATGTATTATAGCCCTGTTTCCCCCATTTATTGCCTCTTCATGTTTCATTATCGACATTGGTGGTGTTAGAGTTGAATTGGATTGGTTTTGATAGGAAATGAGACACTTAGTCTCTTTAAGAAGGCTTGGTTTGAAAACGTCAACCGGATGTTGACCTATGAGTTAGAGGGCTCGGATGTGAATTTTGAAGATTTGGTTAGCTTCGGGAGGTAATTTGTGACTTAGGAGCGTGATCAGAAGTGATTTTGAAGGTTCACTGTAGAATTAGGCTTGAATTGGCGAAGTTAAAATTTTGGCGAAATCCGGTTGATAGGTGAGATTTTGATCTAAGGGTTGGAATGGAATTTCAAAAGTTATAGTAGCTCCGTTAGGTTATTTTGGATATGTGTGTAAAGTTTCAGGTCATTCGAAGGTGTTTTGGTCGGGTTTTTGATCGAAGGTGCAATTCGAACGTTTTTTAGAATCTTAGGCTTGAATCCGATGTGATTTAATGGTTTTAGCGTTGTTTGATGTGTTTTGAGGGTTGGAACAGGTTTGAATGAGGTTTTAGGATGTGTTGGTGTTTTTGGTTGAGGTCCCAGGGGCCTCGAGGTGAATTTGGGTAGTTAAACGAGAGTTTTGAAGTGTTTTGCAGGTTCAGTTTTTCTGTCATCTGGTATTTCTGCTTCTGCGGAAATGGACCGCAGAAGAGATTCCGTGAAAGCAGGTAAAGGAGCTCAGAAGTGGTTCGTGGCCTGGTGAGAAGATTCCGCAAAAGCGGAATATGGTCCGAAAAAGCGAGTCCGCAGGAACGGACTGTCAACCATAGAAGCGGTACTGGGTGATCCGCAGAAGCGGATTTTGGGACGCAAAAGCGGAAATTGTAAACTTTAATGAAAACTGCATAAGCGGAGTTTTGGCCACAGAAGCGGTCCCGAATAAGCGGAAACGGGACCGCAGAAGCGAAAGTCGCTGTTGGCAGAAGGGTTTTATATCACTATTTCATCCGCGAGTCTATTCAATTTTTCCTCCATTGTTAACCACCTTAAGAGCTTCTTGGGTAGAAATTGAAGAGGATTTTA
This sequence comes from Nicotiana glauca, assembly GCA_026770625.1. Classification (NCBI taxonomy): domain Eukaryota; kingdom Viridiplantae; phylum Streptophyta; class Magnoliopsida; order Solanales; family Solanaceae; genus Nicotiana; species Nicotiana glauca. The sequence continues at coordinate 2,472 of MU735643.1, forward strand.
CGGAATTGACTGGAGGTAAGCCTCGTGACCTAGAAACATCATATTAAGTAAGAATCTACCTTTAATTCTTGGAAAAATTGGGTAAATTTTTTGAAGAACTAAGGCTTGGTTTTTGAAATGAAAATTTGGGATTTGAAAGGGCATTTGAACTCCGATTTTGGTAAATTTGATATGTACGGACTAGTGGCTAGACGAGGGATCCGGTGATGTGAATTTTTAATTTTTCGGGAAGTGAGCCCGGAGCTTGGGTTTTGCCAACTTCGTGATTTTTGGTGTTTTTTGAGTATTTTCGATTGTGTTATGTTTCTTTGGCATATTGTAATGTATTCCTTATGATTTTGATTAGATTCGATGCATGAGGAGGTCGACTCGAGGGGGAAAGGCATAGCGGACTAGACTTGTGGCCGGTTTGAGGTGAGTAATAGATGTAGATGATGACCTGAGGGTTTGAAAACCCCGGTATATCATACTGTGACGCTATATTGAGGCGAGACACGTACTCTATGACGAGTGCGGGGTCGTTTGTGATTGGGGACTATGACTTTGTCCGTCCCGAGTGATGTTCATACTATGTTCTTGACTAGAGATTGATTCGTAAACATCCTACTTGGATTTTATGAATATATTTTTTGCTGTGTGCCAATTACTTGAATCCTTTAGGGATTATTATCACTGCTTCCATGATACTTAGCATGTTATATGATTTCAGTCCTGAGTTAAACACTATTTCGAAATGCTTAGCCATAGTTCTAAGGTTTTAAAACTTAAACTATAATTCCTAACGTCTGGAACTGAGAATTATAACTTGACTTTGCCCGTATGGCTCACATGCATATTCTGGACTGAGTGTGGATCAGGCTGCACGCCGCAGCGATGATATGATGATATTGCGCTTGGTCTGTAGGAGCCCCTCTGGAGTCTGAACCCCTACAGTGAGCGCGGGTACCCAAATAGATTGGGCTGCGTGCCACAGCGGTCATGTGCATACATTGATAATTATCTGACCTACCTGTCATTGCTTGTTTGCCATTTCTTCGTTAATTATTCCAAACTGCTAGAGGTAGCTTTACATTGTGGTATTTCGTGAATTCTCATCTTCAGTCACTATATATGCTTATTACTCACTGAGTTGGAGTACTCACTTTACTCCCTGCACCATATTTGCAGATACAGGTGTTCCGGAGGCTTAGTAACATTGTTTCTGCTCTTCAGATTATCTCAGGAGTTTTCGAGGTAGCTGCCTGGCATCCACAGGACCCGACTCCTCCCCTTATCCCTTTTGATTCTGCATCCTAGACTCTTTTATGCTTCGATTTTGCTACTCAGTTGTATTAGAGGCTCTAAAATCGTGACCTCAGATCTGTTGGGAGTTGTTTTGACAGTTATTCTGGCTTTCCGTGTTGTTTCTATTTACTATCGAATTATTAATCTTGTTAATTGCTAAATTAACTTAAATAACTTGTAATGAGATTTCGCATTTGGGTTGAGAGTGTTCAAATGGTCGGGCTTGCCTAGCAATCATGTTCGGCGCCATCACGAGTGGGATTGGGGTTGTGACAAGTTGGTATCATAGCCTAGGTTACTAGGCCTCACGAGTGATGAGCCGATTTCGTAGAGTCTCACGGATCGGTACGAAGACGTCTGTATTTATCCTCGAGAGGCTGTAGAACCTTTAGGAAATGTTTCATATTGTTGAAACTCTTGTCATGCAGCTTTGTTGATCCGAGAACTAAACTTCTATATTCTACTCTCTCACAGATGGCGAGAACCCGTGCTACTGGATGTGACGGACGACCACTATTACCACCCGCTAAAGGCCATGGGCGTGGTCGTGGTCATGGTCGAGGCAGACCAGCGAGGGCAGCACCTGCAGATCCACCAGCTGCCCCGGTTCAGGAACAGCCTCCAGCTGTAGATACTCCAGCAGCACATGTTCAAGCACCGACAGTGCCCATTGTGTTTACTAGTCTCTAGGAGGCCTTGGCTCAGATACTATCCGTCTGCACTGGCCTGGCTCAGGCAGTCTCAGCCACTACTGCAGCAGCTACCTCACAGATCGGGGGTGGTTATCAGACCCCCGCTGCTCGCACACCTGAGCAGGTTGTTCAGGGATTGCAGACACCAGGAGCGGTTCCAGCTCAGGCGGTTGCACCAGCAGCACTAGTTACACCAGCTCCAGCCTATGTGGTTCCAGCTATGCCAGATAATGAGCAGCGTCGTCTTGAGAGATTTGGCAGGCTTCAGCCTCCGACGTTCAGTGGTACTAAGGGCGAGGATGCCCAGGGTTTTCTGGATAAGTGCCAGCGTATGCTTCGCACCGCAGGGATCTTAGAGTCGAGTGGTGTGGCTTTTACTACCTTCTAGTTCTCAAGGCCTGCATTTACTTAGTGGGAGGAGTTTGAGAGGCGTAGGCCTATTGGAGCAGCACCCCTCACATGGCAGCAGTTCTCCACTCTCTTTCTGGAAAAGTACGTACCGCAGTCTCGCAGGGAGGAGCTGCGTCGTCAGTTCGAGTGGTTGATTCAGGGGGACATGTTTGTGACCCAGTACGAGATGAGGTTTACGTAGTTAGCTCGGCATGCTACTTCGATGATCCCGACTGATCCGAAGAGGATTAAGAGGTTCGTGGATGGCCTCAACTATCCACTCTGCATTTTGATGACCAGAGAGAGGGTTATGAGTGCTTTGTTCGAGGAGGTAGTCGACATGGCTCGAGAGATTGAGACGGCTCGCCGTCGGGAGTGTGAGGAAAGGGAGTCTTAGAGGCCTCGAGGTTCAGGTAGCTTCAGTGGTGCTCCGTCTAGGGGCCAGTTCCAGTATGGTAGAGGTCGATCTTTCAAGCCTCATCAGTCAGGTCACCAAGAGCACATTGGGGCTTCTTCAGGCCGTGGTCATCAAGGATTTCAGCAGGGCCAATCTTCACTTAGTGCCCTTCCAGCGCAGAGCTCTACTCCTACTTCTTCAGCCCAAGGTTCTTCAGCAGCGAGGGGTTCTCTTCAGTCCCCTTCTCCAGCACTGGGTAGTTGCTACGAGTGCGGTGAGTTTGGTCACATGAGGAGACAGTGTCCTCGGCTTCGTGGTAGTCTGTCTCAGCAGAGGGATCAACCCTTCTCTTCTACTCCATCTACTTCAGCACCCTCCCAGTCAGGTACGGGTGGGGGCCAGGCAGCTAGGGGCCGTCCTAGAGGGCGAGACCGATCTGGTGGTGGTCAAGCTCGATTCTATGCTCTTCCAGATAGGAGGGACACCATTACATCAGATGTTGTTATCACAGGTATTATCTCAGTCTGCCACATGGATGCTTCTGTTTTATTTGATCCCAGATCTACATACTCTTATGTGTCTTTATATTTTTCCCATCATTTGGGTACGACCCGTGGTTGTCTTGCTTTTCCCATGCACGTATCCACCCCGGTGGGTGATACTATTATTGTGGATCATGTATATCGATCTTGTCTGGTGACTATTAGGGGTCTGGAGACCCGGGTTGACTTGTTGTTGTTGGGCATTGTAGATTTTGATGTGATTCTGGGTATGGATTGGCTATCTCCATACCATGCTATTCTGTACTGTCATGCCAAGACAGTTACGTTGGCTATTCCGGGTGTTTTGAGGATTGAATGGCATGGGTTGACTGACTATGTTCCTAGCAGGGTGATTTCTTTCCTAAAGGCCCAGCGGATAGTTGGGAAAGGTTGTCTATCATACTTGGCTTTTGTGAGAGATGTTGGAGCTGAGACTCCTAGTCTTGATTATGTCCCCGTTGTGAGGGATTTCCCAGATGTGTTCCCAGCAGACCTGCCGAGCATGCCGCCGGATAGGGACATTGATTTTGGTATTGATCTGGTGCTGGGCACTCAGCCCATCTCCATTCCTCCGTATTGTATGGCACCAGCAGAGTTAAAGGAACTAAAGGATCACCTTCAGGAACTCCTAGATAAGGGGTTTATTCGTCCTAGTGTGTCACCGTGGGGTGCACCAGTCCTATTTGTGAAGAAGAAGATGGCACAATGAGAATGTGCATTGACTACAGGCAGTTGAACAAGGTGACAGTGAAGAACAGGTATCCACTACCGTGCATTGATGATTTGTTTGACCAACTCCAAGGGGAAAGGGTATTCTCTATGATTGATCTCCGTGCAGGCTATCACCAGCTGAAGATTAGGGATTCTGATATTATGAAGATGGCTTTCAGGATGAGATATGGGCACTATGAGTTTCTAGTTATGTCTTTTGGGCTGACTAATGCCCTAGCTGCATTCATACATCTGATGAACAGTGTATTCGGCCGTATCTGGATTCATTTGTTATCATTTTTATTGATGATATCATGGTATACTCGCGTAGCCAGGAGGAGCATGCTCAGTATTTGAGAGTGGTATTAAAGAGATTGAGAGAGGAGAAGCTTTATGCAAAGTTCTCCAAGTGTGAGTTCTGGATTGGGTCTATGGCTTTTTTGGGACACGTGGCATCCAGTGATGGTATTCAGGTTGATCCAAAGAACATAGAGGCAGTGCAGAGTTGTCCTAGACCATCCTCTGCCATGGAGATTCGGAGTTTCCTCGGTTTGGCAGGTTATTATCGCCGGTTCGTCCAGGGTTTTTCATCTATTGCTTCGCCCTTGACCAAGTTAAGGCAGAAGGGTGCGCCATTTGTATGGTTGGACGAGTGCGAGGAGAGATTTCAGAAGCTTAAGAAAACTTTGACCACAGCTCCAGTGTTAGTTTTTCCATTAGCTTCAGGTTCTTACACCGTGTATTATGATGCCTCGAGAATTGGGATCGGATGCGTGTTGATGCACGGGGTAGAGTTATTGCATATGCTTCTCGTCAGTTGAAGCCTCATGAGAAGAACTAACCCGTACATGATTTGGAGTTGGCTACTATAGTTCACGCTTTGAAGATTTGGAGGCACTACTTATATTGCGTATCTTATGAGGTATATACTGATCATCGCAGCCTTCAGCATTTGTTCAAACAGAAGGATCTTAATTTGAGGCAGTAGAGGTGGCTTGAGTTACTCAAGGACTATGATATTATCATATTGTATCACCCAGGGAAGGCCAATGTAGTGGCCGATGCTTTGAGCCGAAAGGCAGCTAGTATGGGTAGTTTGGCCTACATTCCAGTTGGGGAGAGGCCCTTTGCAGTTGATGTCCAGGCTTTGGCCAATCGGATGGTGAGGCTAGATATTTTTTAGCCTAGTTGGGTGTTGGCTTGTGTGGTTTCTCGGTCTTCCTTGTATGACCGCATCAGAGAGCACAGTATGATGATCCGCGCTTGCTTGTCCTTAAGGACAGGGTCCAGCATGATGATGCCAGAGATGTGACTATTGATGGTAATGGTGTGATGAGGATGCAGGCCGGGTTTGCGTGCCCAATGTGGATATGCTTCGGGAGTTGATATTAGCGGAGGCCCACAGCTTGCGGTATTCCATTCATCTGGGTGCCGCGAAGATGTATCAGGATTTGAGACAGCATTACTGGTGGAGGAGAATGAAGAAGGATATTATGAGTCATGTAGCTCGGTGTCTCAATTGTTAGCAGGTGAAATATGAACATCAGAGGCCCGGTGGTGTACTTCAGCGCATGGATATTCCCGAATGGAAGTGGGAGAGGATTACTATGGATTTTGTGAGTGGTCTCCCTCGGACATCGAGGAAGTTTGATTTGATTTGGGTGATTTTGGATCGGCTGACCAAGTCCGCGCACTTCATTTCGGTATGTACTATCTATTCTTCGAAGCGGTTAGCAGAGATTTTCATCTAGGAGATTATTCGGTTGCATGGGGTCCCAGTTTCTATTATCTCAAATAGGGGTACTCAGTTTACTTCCCAGTTTTTGAGGGTTTTCAGCAAGAGTTGGGTACACAGGTAGAGTTGAGCACAACGTTTCATCCTCAGACGGACGGGCAGTCCGAGCATACCATTCAGATATTGGAGGACATGTTGCATGCTTGTGTTATTGATTTTGGAGGTTCTTTGCTGAGTTCCTACCACTTGCAGAGTTTGCCTACAACAACAACTACCAGTCTAGCATTCAGATGGCACCGTTTGAGGCCTTATATGGAAGACGGTGTAGATCTCTGGTTGGTTGGTTTGAGCTTGGCGAGGCCAGATTATTGGGGACAGAGTTGGTCTAGGATGCCTTAGATAAGGTGAAAGTGATCCAGGAGAGACTTCGTAGAGCTCAATCGCGCCAGAAGATTTATGCGGACAGGAAGGTTCGAGATGTATCTTACATGGTGGGCGAGAAGGTCTTGTTGAAGGTTTCGCCTATGAAGGACATTATGAGGTTTGGAAAGAATGGAAAGTTGACGTTCATTGGTCCTTTTGAGATACTTAGGAGGATTGGGGAGGTGGCCTATATGCTTGCTTTGCCACCCAGCTTATCAGGGGTTCATCCGGTATTTCATGTTTCTATGCTCCGGAAGTATGTTGGGGACCCGTCTCATGTGTTAGACTTTAGCACGGTTCAGTTGGATGATGATTTGACCTATGATGTGGAGCCAGTGGCTATTTTGGGTTGTCAGGTTTAGACATTGAGGTCAAAGTATATAGCTTGGGTGAAGGTGCGGTGGAGTGGTTGGCCCATGGAGGAGGCTACCTGGGAGACCGAACAGGGTATGCGGAACAGATATCCTCACCTATTTGAGGCTTCAGGTATGTTTCTTAAGCCACTCGAGGACGAGCGTTTGTTTAAGTTGGGGAGGATGTGACGACCCGACTCGTCGTCTCATGTATTACAGCCTCGTTCCCCCATTTATTGCTTCTTCATGTTTCATTATCGACATTGGTGGTGTTAGAGTTGAATTGGATTGGTTTTGATAGGGAATGAGACACTTAGTCTCTTTAAGGAAGGCTTGGTTTGGAAAAGTCAGCCGGATGTTGACTTATGAGTTGGAGGGCTCGGATGTGAATTTTGGTGATTCGGTTAGCTTTGGGAGGTGATTTGTGACTTAGGAGCGTGATCAGAAGTGATTTTGAAGGTCCGGTGTAGAATTAGGCTTGAATTGGCGAAGTTAGTATTTTGGCAAAATCCGGTTGATAGGTGAGATTTTGATCCGAGGGTCGGAATGGAATTTCGAAAGTTGCAATAGTTCCGTTAGGTAATTTTGGATATATGTGTAAAGTTTCAGGTCACTCGGAGGTGTTTTGGTCAGGTTTTTGATCGAAGGTGCAATTCGAAAGTTTTTAAGAAAGGCTTGAATCCGATGTGATTTAATGGTTTTAGCATTGTTTGATGTGTTTTGAGGGTTGGAACATGTTTGAATGAGGTTTTAGGATGTGTTGGTATTTTTGGTTGAAGTCCCGGAGGGCCTCGGGGTGAATTTGGGTAGTTAAACAAGATTTTGAAGTGTGTTGCAGGTTTAGTTTTTCTGTCATCTGGTATTTCCGCTTCTGCAGAAATGGACCGCAGAAGCGCTTCCGTAAAAGCGGGTGAAGGAGCACAGAAGTGGTTCGTGGCCTGGTGAGGAGATTCCGCAAAAGCGGTATATGGTCCGCAGGAGCGGACTGTCAACCGCAGAAGCGGTACTGGGTGATCCGCAGAAGCGGATTTTGGGACGCAAAAGTGGAAATTGTAAACTTTAATGAAAACCGCATAAGCAGAGTTTTGGCCGCAGAAGCAGTCCCGCATAAGCAGAAACTGGACCGCAGAAGCGAAAGTCGTTGTTGGCAGAAGGGTTTTATATCACTATTTCATTCGCGAGTCTATTCAATTTTTCCTCCATTGTTAACCACCTTAAGAGCTTCTTGGGTAGAAATTGAAGAGGATTTGACGGGAATTGACTGGAGGTAAGCCTCATGACCAAGAAACGTCATATTAAGTAAGAATCTACCTTTAACTCTTGGAAAAATTGGGTAAAAAATTTGAAGAACTAGGGCTTGGTTTTTGAAATGAAAATTTGGGATTTGAAAGGGCATTTGAACTCCAATTTTGGTAAATTTGATATGTACGGACTAGTGGCGAGACGAGGGATCCGGTGATGTGAATTTCGTAATTTTTCGGGAAGTGGGCCTGGGGCTTGGGTTTTTCCAACTTCATGATTTTTGATGTTTTTCAAGTATTTTCGATTGGGTTATGTTTCTTTCGCATATTGTAATGTATTCCTTATGGTTTTGATCAGATTCGGCGCGTGAGGAGGTCGACTCGAGGGGGAAAGGCATAGCGGACTAGACTTGTGGCCGGTTCGAGGTGAGTAATAGATGTAGATGATGACCTGAGGGTTTGAAACCTCGGTATATCACAATATGACGCTATATTGAGGAGAGACACGTACTCTATGACGAGTGTGGGGTCGTTTGTGATTGGGGACTATGACTTAGTCCGTCCCGAATGATGTTCATACTGTGTTCTTGACTAGAGATTGATTGGTAAACATCCTACTTGGATTTTATGAATATATTTTGTGCTGTGTGCCAATTACTTGAATCCTTTAGGGATTATTATCATTGCTTCCATGATACTTAGCATGTTATATGATTTCAATCCTGAGTTAAACACTGTTTCGAAATGTTTAGCCATAATTCTAAGGTTTTAAAACTTAAACTATAATTCCTAATGTCTGGAACTGAGAATTATAACTTGACTTTGCCCGTGTGGCTCACATGCATATTCTAGACTGAGTGTGGATCGGGCTGCATGCCGCAGCGATGATATGATGATATTGCGATTGGGCTGTATGAGCCTCTCCGGAGTCTGAACCCCCACAGTGAGCGTGGGTACCCAAATGGATCGGGCTGCGCACCGCAGCGGTCATGTGCATTGCATTACATCCATACATTGATGATTATCTGACCTACCTATCATTGCTTGTTTGCCATTTCTTCGTTAATTATGCTAAACTGCTAGAGGTAGCTTTACATTGTGGTATTTCATGAATTCTCATCTTCATTCATTATATATGCTTATTACTCACTGAGTTGGAGTACTCACTTTACTCCCTGCACCATGTGTGCAGATACAGGTGTTCTGGAGGCTTAGTAGCGTTGTTGCTGCTCTTCAGATTATCTCAGGAGTTGTCGAGGTAGCTGCCTGGCGTCCACAGGACCCGACTCCTCCCCTTATCTCTTTTGATTTCGCATCCTAGACTCTTTTATGCTTCGATTTTGCTACTCAATTGTATTAGAGGCTCTAAACTCGTGACCCTCGATCTGTTGGGAGTTGTTTTGACAATTATTCTGGCTTTCCGTGTTGTTTCTATTTACTATCGGATTATTAATCTTGTTAACTGCTAAATTAACTTAAACAATTGGTAATGAGATTTCGTATTTGGGTTGAGAGTGTTCAAATGGTCGGGCTTGCCTAGCAATCGTGTTGGGCGCCATCACGACCGGGATTGGGGTCGTGACATAGGCTGAGCAAGTCCCTCAATAAACCTTCTCACCCCCTCTCTCTCTCTTGGTAGGGTGTATAAGAAGAGCATGACGGGACAAATCAACAAATCTAGTCTCATACTGAGTGAAAGTCATAGAACCCTACTGAAGGTGGTTGAACTACCTCCGATAATCCTCTCTCTTAATAATAGGAAGATATTTCTCCAGAAATAGCTAAGAGAACTGGTACCAAGTAAGAGCTAGCGACCCAGCTGGTCTGGCCAAACAAAAATGCCTCTGCCATTTCTTAGAAGAACCTGACAGACGAATGGCAGCAAAGTTGACCCCATTGGTCTCCACTATCCCCATGTTCCATAATACCTCGTGACAACTGTCCAGGTAGTCCTGGGGATCCTCTGAAGATGTACCGCCATAGGTAGTGTTGAAAAACTTGGTAAACCTAACCAATCTCCATAAAGCCTCAAAAGACATAGCTGGTCCATCCCCGATCTGTGCTGCAACACCTGGCGGAACTACCACAATAGGCTGAGCTACTGGAGTCTAAAATTGAGGAGCTATCTACTCCAAAATATGGGTGGCCAGAGTCTGGGCTCGTCCCCCAGCCTGAGAGACGGTTGGTTCTATAGGAAATGTGCCAGACTAATCAACATTCTCCATAGGGCCTACTAGACACCAAAGCATCTTGAAGTACTAGGGTAGCGATGAACCCCTCTTGAACCTAAGTTGGCCTTGCTGGAACGGTCTGCGCTGGAGCCTCCTCATCAAACTCTACCTGAGGCTCTGCCATTGGTGCTGTTGCTCGAGCTCTAGGCTGAGCCCTACCCCTACCTCGGCCTCTAGCATGGCCTCGTCCTCGTCCTTTACCCCTTGTAGGAGCTGCCACTGGGAGCTCTGATTGCTACTCGGCTGAAGAGATCAAATCGCACGACAGAGAAGAATAGAAGTGAAATTGTTCCTAAACTCTGTATCTTCTGAGGGATAAGCACAGACATATCCATACCTATACCTCAGACTCTACCTAACTTGTTCGTGAATTGTGAGACCTAGGCAACCTAGTGCTTGGATACCAACTCGTCACGACCCGAAATTCCCACCATCGGGACCGTGATAGAGTCTAACATCGCACTCGCTAGGCAAGACAATGTTAGAGTTTTATTCACCTTTTTCCTTTACATTTCATAGATTAAAATTAACAAAACTAAATCAAGTTGAAATAAATGCAGAAGTTCATAAATAATCTATTATCTATATACTGTTAACAATACCATAACTGTTACTACCTAGAAACTGGTTTCACAATCCACGAACATACTATGAATTACTATAAATATCGGTTTGAAATAAATTACATCAGTTTGAAATGAAGGAAAATAGAAATGTAGAAATGTAGAATGGGACACTAGGCCCTGCGGATGCCAACAGGACTACCTTGGGTCTCTAAACTGTGAACCTGCAGCCAATCTCTCAATCAGCCACTGCCTGTTTTGAAATATGCACAGAAAGTGTAAAGTGCAATATCATTCCTGGAGATCATTATTTAGCCGATACCACTTATTGTCTTTGTCCTTTTCCAATTAAAGTTGGTTCTCGTACAATGCCAGCTCTTGCATCTTCATTCTTCAAAGCTAGTAGGTCTATCCTATCCTTCCACCCTTCAGTCGTGGCCATGACCTCATCCATCTCAACCTGAAGCTGGTTGATCAAGTCTATCTTCTCTTAGACCTGCAAAATTGTGTTGTTAGTCACCATGACTAGCTAATCATTTTAAGCCTCAAAGATCTTTACCTTTTTAACCAGGTCTACGTGTTCCCGCTTCAAGGTCGAGGCTCCTTCTCAGATTTTTCTAGCTCAGCCTGGAGAATTGGGAGTTCATTGAGGGCCTCTCCTGCTCACTAAGAGCCTTGTATATTTCCTTATTCTGGACTTGCTCTTTAAGCTCAAACTTGATTTAGTTGATCTTCAAGCGGGATCAAAGGAAGCTTTCACGATGAAGCACTTAAGCCTAAAATAACAATTAAGTTAAGCACATCAAACACCAAGCAAGATTTACAATAAGGTACAAAGAGTTGACGCCTTACCTGGTTCAATGCCTATTGTGCCTCGTTGAAGAGGCTCGACGTGCCCACTTTGTTCATCTTTTCCTGGTCCTACTCGGTAATGGGCATCAAAGGTAGTTGGCTACGCCGGAGAAGATAGGACCCGGGCATCCTTCGGGATTATAAGAACGACCATTCTCTTGTGCTCGAGGTCCACGCTCGGTGCACGAAATTACTTTACTAGCTTTGGGCTCGAACTCGGCTCGCTCGCTGTTGATGAAACATCCTTTATTGGGACCTCCAGGTAACCAAGCCCAGAAAAGTCCTCCAGTGCAGCCATATCCATACCATCGAAGAACGTGTTGAGGGCGTCATCTAGGTCGTGCGCCATCTAGCCTGACTTCTCTTTGCTCGCTTGGACATCTTCGAGCATGGACTTAGTATAGAAGGGTGTTTCTATGATGTCAATGATAACAGCTACCTCCTTCAAAATAGGAGCGTCTTCCTAAGAAGAGAAGCCTCATATCTCCCTCTTGTTCCTGAGCTAGAGGGGGATCTACCTCGTGGTAGTATTTCCGAGTGATTCCTTCTCCCCCTCATTAAGGGTCAGCCCGTAAGCAATAAAAAAGTCATCGTTCTTGGGCTCGTCCCTGATCAGGTAGAGGGAAATGGAGTCTGGTACCCCAGACTTGGTGCTCGTTTTCATTTATCAGACCCCGATGACCACCTTATTCTTCTTTTCCTCGACATTTGGGGAACCCCATGACTTTATTTTCTTCTTCTTCTCCTCCTTTGTGGCAACCCTGGATGTCCCGAAGTGGAGGGTTCGGCAAGCAGGGACTAATTTTCGTCCTCATCCAACGGTCTGAGTTCAGTGGTCTTGGGCAAACCTATAAGAAAAAAAAGAGACTTAGCAATAAGTAAGCTAAATGTACAAAAGTAACTACTCGGAAAAGGACCTAACCATGGTAATGGGCCTCCCATTTTCCTTTCGAGAGCTTGTGCCATGTGCACTAGAAATATGGCATCTATTTGTAGATCTCCTCAACCTACTCCTTGAAGTGGGGAACTATATTAGGAACTTGAGCAACTGCTGCACAGCAACAAACACAGGAGATGAGAGTAAGAACAAAGAGAAATGACAAATATTCGAGAAGAAAACTACTTATGGGATGCGTTCCACTTCTTGGAACTGCAAAAATTCGAAAGGGATGAGGTCTACAGTTTTCATCCAAACGAACCTCCCCTTCCATCCTCAATCTCGGTCCTCGTTGATGCTCGAGAACAGAGCCTTACTTGCTCGGCGAACGAGCTTGATCAGCCCCCTTCGAAAGATTCAAGGATTGTATAGGTGAAGCAGGAGGTCAAGTGTTAACCGAGGGGCTTCAATATTGTTCACTAAATATTGTAAGAGGATCACGATCCTCCAAAAGGATGGGTAGATTTACTCAAGACGCACCTCATAATTTTTTTTGCAGAAGGCAAGGACTATGGGTTCCATCAGGGCGAGCTTGAAGGGGTAAGTGTAAACACTTAAGTACCCCTCCACATGAATAGTGATGTTATCATATGGCCAGGGGACGACCACCTCCTTAACCTCCCAGTTACATTCTGCTCAGACTATGGGTAGTGTTTCCTCAGTAATGGAGCATATATATCTCCATGATCCCTCGCCTCAGTCCTGTTGACTAGAGGCTTTCTCAAAGTTGAAGTCGCTCCCGATCGAGCAGCCCCCAGCTACGAAGCTCTTCATAGGGGGCTCCTGAGTCACCTCAGGAATGGCTACCTTGGCATCTGCGGCCGAGTGGGAAGATGAAGTAGCAGTCTGGTGAGACACTAACTCGGAGGTTTTTGCCATATCAATTTGGGAAGTATGAAGGTTTGAAGAAAAATATGAAGGTTTGAAGTATGTATATTCGAAGATATTATAAAGATATGAAGGTCTGAGTTGAAGAAATGTATGAGGATTGAAGATCAATATATGAATGAAAGTTTAATGAGCAATGTATGAAGATTTGGAGTTAAAAGCAATTAGAGAGTTCGATGGTAAGTTCTAGAATTAGAAAGTGGAAGAAGTGAAAAAGGGTCAGAGGTTTTATAGAGGAAGAAAATCAATGCGCAACGTTTCGCATTTGAGGGCAGTCAATCGGTGGCTGACACATGTCCGAAGTCAGAATGATGCTTCTGATGGGACGTTTCGATTGACCTATCATCTCGATTGTAACGTAAGAATGAATGAACTGGGGTTCATCTATTGCTTCCTATAATTTCGGTAAAACTCTCCAAAACTGAGGGGACCATATATGTAAGGGTAAAATAGGGGTAATGTCTACCCCGATATCCTGATGAGAAAATAGAGGAAGGTCACAGATGCACGAGATTGTAATTGAAGTTATAGACCCTTCATATCGATATCCAAGAAGATTGAATGGTGTGCTCATCAACGAGTATGGTAAAGCAACGTGCCTTAGGTTAAGAATAATTTCTAAGACTTCGGACAACACGGTAAATGGTGACACACAATAGATAGAGGGTCGTGACATTTACACCTAAACATATATCATGTTGCGGATCATGCTCGATGTCGATTATGGATCAGTAATAACATGGAAAGGAATATTTTCACCTTTTTTGACCTATACTAGGGATGAAACTCTCCTACTATGTAAAAGGGAACTTTTTATTTTGTAACATATACTGTAACACGCAAATGAAAGCAATACAAGTTTATTTTCTACCTTTTAGCTTCTATCAAAGTACTTGTTCAGTTATCATGTTCTTCATTCAAGCCATACTGGAAACAATAACGTGGTACGTAGCAATGACGTGCGCCATGTTTATCGTAATAATGTCCTAGACGCTAACCGGGTTGATGCTAACTCATAGGTTACCATGATCAATCTTCCAACTAACCCTAAAAATAGCATTCGTGGGGCACCCTGACCATCAGCTCGAGAAGCGCCCAAAGGGGAAGGTGATGAGATTAGCTTGCGGTTGATTTTTAAAATTTTTTAAGCTCAACAAGCAAAAATAATGCAGTTGCAGACCCAAATTCACATCCCTAACAGGATTGAGTTCCACCAGATCAGGGAAAACATTCAAAGGGACGAATAAGTTGCCCTAGAAGCCAGATGAATTCGAGCCCCGAGAAACTTCCTAGGTGATGAAGATGCTTGAAGCTTTGAAAAGGCGGGTGGAGCCTCGTGAGAAAAATATAGAGGCCAATGACAAGATGTTCGAATAATTCCAGGGTAAAACAAATCCTAGGAGCACCCCCAATATTGAAGGGGTCAGATTTCAAAAAATTCATTCGGAAGTCTTTCCCATCCCCCCAGAGCACGGTACCAAAGTCGATCCCTAAAAGGTTTTGAATGCCCGACATTCCCATGTATAATAGACCATATATCCAAACGAGCATGTAACCTCCTATATATGCTCAATCAAGGAAAATGACCCGGAAGACGACGAGATAGAGTCGGTTTTGTTGAAAAATTTTGGGGAAACCTTGTCCAAAGGATCGATGATACGGTATCACAACTTGCCTTTGAATTCTATTGATTGATTTTTTATGCTTTCAGATGCTTTCATTAAGGCCCATGCCAATTCCATCAAGGCCGAGACTATGAAGTCAAACCTTTTCAAAGTCAAGCAAAGGGATAACAAGATGCTTAGAGAGTTCGTATCGAGGTTCCAGATGGAATGGATGGACTTCCCTGAGTAGGAGATGATTGGTCTGTTCAGGTCTTTACTCAAGGGATAACCCCCGAAGTTTTGTGGCTTCTCAACAATTGAAGCAAAACTTGGTAGAGTACCTGGCGGTCACCTGAGCCGATGTCCATAAAAGGTATCAATCGAAGGTCAGGGTTGACGATGACCAACTAGGGGGACCCTTGGCTCTATTTACCCCAACAAAGCAAATGACGGGTCTAAGATAATCATTGACTAGGAGCCAAGGCTGATCCGATATCGGTTCTAGACGCATGGTGCGGATCGGAGGGTAAATAGATCCGGGCACCACCCGATGAGGAACGACAAGAGAAATGATCAAGGACTGAGCAACAATTGCTTGATGAGCAAAACAATTTTAACAAGTTGCTCGGGGTAAAGGAAGCGCCGAGATTATCGGAGTACAATTTCAACGTAAACACTGCAAGTATAATGTCGGCCATAGGATGTATCAAAAAGACCAAGTGGCATAGATCACTTCATTCCAATCCCGTCCAGAAGGATCACAGCTTGGTGTACAAGTACCATAATACCCACGATCATAGGACCGAAGATTGTCGAAAAATAAGGGAAGAAGTAGCTCGATTATTCAACAACGGGTACCTTCAAAAATTCCTGAGCGAATAGTCCAAAAATCATTTCAAAAATAGGGACACCAACAAACAGGTCGAACAAGAGGAGGCCCAGTACGTGACCAACAAGATCATCGGGGGAGTGAATGTCCCCCAAGGTCCAATGATAAAACACACCAAATTTTCTATGACAAAGGATAAATGCACCTGGGATTATGTCTCGGAAGGGGACATCTCGCTCAGTGACGAAGATGTCGAGGTCATCATCAATCCTCACTACAATGCACTGGTAATATCCATACGTATAAATAAATCTCGAGTTAAATATGTATTGATTGATCCAGGTAGCTCGACGAACATCATCCTATGGAGGGTCGTAGAACAAATAGGATAGTTGGACCAAATCATACTGGTAATCCATCTATCGAAGGGATTCAGCATGGCTTGCAAGACAATGAAGGGTGAGATAACTTTATCGGTAAATACTACCGGACCACCCGGGAAACAAAGTTCTACGTGATTGAAGGGTATATGAGGTACAACGCCTTGTTCAGAAGTCTATAGGTTCATAACATAAGAACGATGCCTTCAACCTTACATCAGGTGTTGAAATTTCCCACTCTGGGAGGAGCCAAAACAGCCTATGGGGAACAGCCAGCCATAAAGGAAATGTTTGTTTTCGATGAAATAATCCTGGTGCCCACTGTTTCTACACCAAAAAGCAGGGAATTGACTGATGAAAAGGAAAACAAATAGCAATTAATGATCCTGACCTCGGCCTAGCCGGAAAAATAGGAGGATCGCGTAGGAAACAAAGAAGAAGATTAAGGCGTCCTAAAATCTTTCATCAGTGATCGATGAAACTGATGCCACTAAATCGATAATTGAGGAATTGGAGAAAGTTATATTTATCAAGAACCTACCAGATCGAAAGGTATACTTGTGCATAGGACTAACTCTCGAGCTCAGGAAAAAACTTATTGATTTTCTAAAAGCTAATTCTAATTATTTCGCCTGGTCCCATTTAGATATGACAGGGATCCCACAGGAGGTAACAACTCAAAAATTGAGCATAGACCCCAAATTCCATCAAGTCAAACAAAAGATAAAGACGCATTCTGAGATCAAACACGCATTCATTAAAGATGAGGTATCCAAACTTTTGAAAATTGGTTCCATCCAGGAAGCTAAGTACCCAAATTGGTTAGCTAACGTAGTAGTCATACCTAAAAAGAAAACAAACTTAGAACGTGTATAGATTATAAGGATCTAAACAATGCATGTCTAAAAGATTTATTTCCTTTGCCTAATATCGATCGAATGATCTATGCGACAGCCGAACATGAGATACTGAGTTTTCTTGATGCTTATTCCATGTATAACCAAATTCAAATGAATCCAGGAGATCCAGAAAAGAATTCTTTCATAACCAAATTCGGCACCTACTATTATAACGTGATGTCGTTTGGTCTAAAGAATACTAGTGCCACGTACCAACATCTAGTTAACCAGATGTTCGAATAACAATAGGGAAATCAATGAAGGTTTAAATGGACGACATGTTGGTTAAGTCCCAGCGAGCAAGGACCATTTGAAATATTTATGGGAAGCCTTCAATATATTGAGGAAGTACAACATGAAGCTAAACTCGAAGAAGTGTGCCTTCGGGGTTAGCACGGGCAAGTTCCTCGGGTTCATGGCATCAAACCGAGGAATAGAGATCAACCCGGAAAAAATAAAAGTTATAGAAGATATCACCGTATTTGACAACGTTAAGGCAGTACAAAGACTGACCAAGTGGATAGCCGCGTTAGGCCAATTTATTACGAGATTGTCAGATAAGAGCCACCGGTTTTTTTAATTATTTAAAGAAGAATGCCTTCTCTTAGACCTCGGAGTTTGTCACACCTCCTTTATACGCACATACCCCGAGGGATGAACCACTTTAAGTGATATATTTCGAAATGGGATTATTTAATAATTAGATTCGCCACTTGGGAAAGGTTTGGCTTTTGGTGTCCCAAGTCACCGGTTTATCTTGAATCCCAAATCGAGGAAATTTTCGACTTTCCAAGTGAAGTCTGCGAACCAGAAATTCTAAGTAAGGAATTCTGTTGACCTGAGGGAAGGTGTTAGGCACCCCCAGATCCCGTGGTTCTAGCACGGTCTCTTAAACTGTTGTAAATGGTTAAAAATCTGATTTTAATACATGTTATCCTATAGTGCAATTTTAAAGATTATTTACCGCTTTATTATTAATTTTTTATGAGAATTGCGACGTCGTGAAGATACATCTCGAACCACGTCACATCAATATACCCGTGGCTTATCGACATATTTCGACTCCGTCGAGATTTGGATTTGGGTCACATAAATGTGCACCCGAGTTTAGGGAGGTAAATTATTAAAATCGCACCTAAAGAATCTAATGCGTTATTATTTTTAGGGAAAAGCCATGAAATTTGCTAAACGGCCCGTCCCGAAATTTAAGTATTTAAAATATACAAATAACGAGGGCCCCGCAATTATTTATTTCATTTGGGCGAGGCTCATCTCATTTTATTTAAAGGTCCGCCCTGAAGCAACTATGGTTTTCTATAATTTCGTCAGACAAGCTTGAATCAATTGATAAAATTTATGTTACTCCAAATTATAAAATAATACATCCAAATTAAGTCCAACTTAACGGACTAAACAAATTGCTCTAAGACAATCGTAATTGGCAACCTATTTTAGACATGGGATCACTGAGGCCTCATGTAGATAAGATACAAACCTACCCGATTGGAGGGCAACAAAAGAGATCGAATCCCAATACCCCAAACTAATCCAAATGGCCCAAACAATTTCTGCATGCATACTATTTGATTAAAACAAAGGCCAAGTTACCAATTCTAATAAACTCATACCGTCGCACACAGGATTTCATTATTTGAATCCAATTTCATGTACAGATTATATTGTTGCTGAACTAGGGTTAAAATGGGAGCATGGTTTAATAGTGCGCAACTAAATTGCCTGTTTTCATATTGATTCAAATAAATCGTGCTTATGAAACAATTAACCTACTAATATTAACTATAATCATTTACTTGATTAACACAATGAATTTAATCAAAACGAAGCATTGATATTAATATCTAGATACTAATAATCCTGGCACAACCTAAAGACAAAATAGTATACATTATACTACATGTACCACTATCAGATCATGACTTTAACAAGACAAATATTTTAATCGAATACACATTCCACAGTCTAAAGCAATATGCTACAACATAGGCTAAATAAAGAGTTTATTCCAAATGAAGACATGAGGCTAATGAAGCAATAAACTTCGAAGATGATCAGGTAGCAAATGTGTTCTCATTTCTTGAAGAAATTTACATCGGTTCCGAATGTGTACCTTATAATATGAAGAAAAAACAAAAGCAACGAAGTCAAAGGTCCAGCAGTAGTAACGGACAGCAGTAACAAGCTCAAATCCAAGAGAATAGTGCGCCAAACCAACTCAAAACCATGAAATGTGAAATACTAAGGATCTAATTTCGGATTCATAGTAAAAAAAAAACTCAAAATTCAAGCTAAAGGAATGAAGCTCAAACTATTTCAAGATCTGAATAGTTAAGGAATTGATTCAAAGAAGGAAAAACTTTCAGATTTAGCAAATTGAAACTTTTGACAAACAGTGCTTTCTTTTCAAACTGTTTTTGATCTTCTCTATTGTTATTAGTTCTCTAAATTTTTCTCTGCCTTTTTTTCTCCTTCCTCTTTTTTTCAGAATGATCATTCCTCTTTTATAACCTCTCCAGCTCTCCCTTTTCCTGATTTTAGGCAACTAGTGGACCATTAACTAACTTGCTTTAGGCCTTAAAATCAGAAATGTTGTTTCCACTACTAGTTGCATTTTTCTTATTTTAAATCCACTTATCTTTGTTCCTATTCAGTCCACTAATAGACCTTAATTGTTCAGCAGCCTTTAAACAATTATTCCAGTGATTTAAATTTTAAATCCCCAAAACACCCCTGAAAATACTGCATTCACTATCTATCAGCTATACCAATTCACCTAATTAACAACTAATTTTAAACAACAATTAACCTAAATTAATTCTTAATTAAACACTAGACTGAATCCACAACAGATATAATCAACAACTTATCAAGCTTAATTACCTAGCCATGTGAACTGACTCCTAACAAGGATATCAAAAATTAAATTCGATACAGCACCACATTAACTCAGGTTTGCATTCAGATTGGACCAAATAGTATTCAAATCAGAACCAATGATTCAAAGCCATATACATTGGATTACTAAGGTCAGATTGATCACAAGAAATAAATTAACACAATTCTAAGTCAAATCTATACAAAAACATGATCACTGTCAATATATTGATAGTGAGCCCTGGAGCTAAGTGCCCTAGGATTAGTACATACAACACTCGACATTAAAACATTTGACGAGAACTACTGGACTACAAACAAAAAATTGAATTAATCGACGAAACTATTTATAACATATGTCATTAATTTACAAAAGAAAACTGACCAAGTAAATGGTCGGATGGAGAAGGAAGAAAATAATGGATAAAAGACGAATTACAACTACCCTAATTTAGGCAAACAAAATAAACGATTGAATTACTCAAACGAACATTGGAGCATTTAATCTACATAGAATAAGAAGAAGAGGCAGAATATTTACTGGATTTAACTTACTAAAAACCTAAAAAAATCGACTAATTACAACTTAACATAGACAAGCAAACATACCGGAAAAAAAAAGAAGCTAATAAGAACTCACTGTTCTTTTTTCGGATCCCACCAACATGCCTTTTCGAATTTGAGTTCCAGTTAGTATTATACATCTATTTCGTAAGAAATACGCCTATAATACTAACTAGAACCCATTCGACCCTGAGATCTTTGACACAGTCATGAGCTGTCGAACCCTAGATTCGTCATTCGACGAGTTTTACTTGGATTCGAATCAATTTGGTTGGTGATTAGCGACGAGGAAGGTCGGGTGGGTATCTGATGTGAGTTTGGGGTGGATTGGTCGACCTAGGGTTCTTGCTCGAATCTTCGAACGAAGATTCGAGACTATTGGTGATGATTCGAGTCTAAAGGACCATGGATTTGGGTTGAGGGGGTCAAGG